>JACTOM010000079.1:3141483-3166419 GCA_015832385.1 Elymnias hypermnestra | reverse complement strand
TCACATGTTCCATCTTTTGTAAATTTAGATCCCAAGTATACAAATTCTTTCACCTCTTCCACTTGTTCCCCATCTATCAAAATATTGCCATTCATCATAGATTCATCTCGTTCAAAAAGCATAACTTTCGTTTTGTTTACATTCACTTTCATTCCTTTCCCTTTCAAAGCTTCATTCATAATATTTAGCATCTCCTGAAGCTCGTTAGCGTTACTTGATCATCAGTGTAGAGTAAACAATTGATGAGTAATTCATCCATACGTTCTTTCTTTTAAAAGTAAGCTAAAGCTACGTTGTCAGCAATAAATAATGCTAAGCTCATATTGGCCGGAACACAATTTTATATTACATAGCCTATAGCCTACCTCGATTATATAATTAACCAATTTTTCCTTATAAGTATTATAAATTATTGAAGCTTATGCAAAAGCTTCGTAAAGCTTTACAAAAAGATAAGCTTTAATATGCTTCAGTTATGGTGTCTGTACCACGACACATTCATTTAAAAGGAAATGGCATTGCTTCCTCTGCGTTTGTCAGACGGATATGAAAGATGAAGCCTTCGACGTGCATCCGGACAGAACAGACAAAACGACAATGTCATATTTTGTACTATTTTAGTGACTTTCGATCTATATACATATGAAAGCAAGAATCAGTTTACTCACGGAACTATAAGAAGACCTCCAAAACTATATATTAGATCCTTACATATGAAATTAGCATTTATACTGACCACTTTGATCGGGAATATCTCATCTTTGGTTAAGAATTACATATTCAAATTTATAAATTAATTTAGCTGGTACCTTTGAGTTTTGAAAACAATCATTCCTTTGTTATTCCTCGTTATTTTTCTTTGGTGTCGCTTATAACCGCACAATGAAAAACATGAAAGAGCGGTATATTTACGAGTACGAGCTCTACCACCAATGCTGCAGAAACAGCTCGAAGAATTAATGATGTGTAAGGCGCTGGTATCGCAAAAGAAAGCATGGTACGTTTTTGGTTTCAAAATTTCAATGGGGGAAAATGAAGAATTAAATGCTATTGTGGATCGTATCCATCACAAAGCACTTCAGAGATAGCAGCAGGCTTCGGGGTAAGTGACAGAACTGTATTAATCCACTTGAAGCAAATCGCAAAAGAAAAAGCCTTGAACGATGGATTGAGTGAATAGAACTTACAAACACGCGTCGACTGCTACGTTACTTTGCTCAATCGACAGAATAATGTAGCGATTTTAAATCGAATCACTACTTGTGATGAAAAGTCGATACTGTAAGATAATCGGAAGCGTTCGTTGCAATGGCGGAATCCTGGAGACCCAGCCAAATCCTGCCATAAGCGAAAATTGACTGATATAAAGTTACTTGTGAGTGTTTGGTGGACTAACGTCGGTGTCGTTCAGTACAGCTTTTTAAAGTCTGGCCAAACGATTACGGCAGATATCTATTGTCGGCAACTCCAAACCATGAAGGAATACCTAGCTGCTTAACAACCGAGATTGGCCAATCGCTCTAGGCAATGCTGCTACACAACAACGCAAGACCACACAATGCACCACAAACAACCACTAAGTTAGATGAGCTACAATTGGGATGTCTGCGACATCTACTTTAATATGTTTTATATTTATTGCTTTTGTTGTATTTACGCGTATGACACCACTTTGTACGGCTTTGCAGATACGCTAGAGATAAGTTTTCATACTACCCTCTGATATAAATTTGAAGTAGACTATATATTTTTGTTTGTTAACTATATCCTATACTCGTATAAATATATCCGTCACGCATTTTTGAGAGTTTAAAAATACTTTATTATATGGAAAAAAAAACGTATTATCTGCTTTAAAGTTGGCTTCAATTTCATTCAATTTAGTTTCATGCTCAGAGATTATACTTAACATAACTATAGTCAATGAAGTAATCTGTGTACAATACAAAGTTTTAGCACAAAATTGTAATATTTAAACATAGACTATACATAGTTGGGTGACAACACTGATACCTCTGAAATGTTGGGAGTTATTAAGTAATATATACTTTAAAATACCAGAAACATTGTGGAATATTACGAAATGTTATGCAATACGAGTTAACTTTAACGAACGGAACAATTTTGTTAAGTGCTTCCAGCAGTAGTTGTTTTAAAAAGAAGTAGTGCTAAATTGTAAAAATTCAAATAGTGAAATAATTATAAATATAATGCAAGTTCTGTATATTTAAATGATGGAGAGAATAAATGTTGTTAGTCAATGTGAGTTAGTGTTTTTATAATACAAGGACCACAAATTTAAAATAAACATCTAAATTACATACAGAAGCCATACCAAGCATTGTTATCATTCCTTCATCGAACGGTTTTGTACAGAACATAAATATTAAATGATTATTAGACTACGTGATACTTTTTTCGGAAAATAAGACATAGTTGTTGTTTCTGTACCAATTCACATAAAGTATCATTGCTTTATTATACAAAACAACTCGTACAGATGGCGACTATAAAACAAATGACGCATTTAGATCCCCAGTTCAGGGTTGTCTCCGCTATAAATCACTGAGCCATACCTGACATTTGTATAAAATATAAGGAAAGTTGGCCTAAAATTCAAGACAAATATAAACTAAATTCAATATTAAGCCACTTTTGGTAGCCAAAACGGTATTAAAATTGAAGTTACTTGTCGATAAACACTTTGAATGCCATATTGGTAGCTATATGTATTTCGGTTAATAATTTATATACTTTGATTCAATATTCTGGTCTGACAGCCACATTTTAACAAATACCGTTACAACTAAATTATATTTAAGGAAACAAAATGAAGAATTGTTATGGCAGTGAAAATGTAAATAATACCTATTTAATAGCGCTTGTTGTATAAAAGATGTAGTGACTAAAATTGAAAAAGGTAGGCTTAAATGGGTTGTGGCAGTTAGAGTGAATGAATGAACGGACACTAACAAAAAGGATTTATGAGTCCAGAGCGAATAGGAAAGTTGGCAGGGGAAGACCAAGGCCTGGCCAAACGTTCCTGGATGCCAGGTCAAGAGTACTCTAAACCGACGAACTTGTATGAAAGGTTTAATGAGATTGTGGACGTTGTCTCTGCCTACCTCTATGGAAATGAGGCGTGATGCTACGTATGTATTAATAGCGCTTTCTGATAGCCATGATTAGGATTAAGGTAAGTGATGTATATTGATACATATATATAAATGAACATACCCTTATATTTAACGCTTAAAAAGGTATATGTAAAGTGACTAACTCATTCATCACGAAAACTCCGAAAATGCAGGACCGATCGTCACTGGTTACCCCATATTCCTATGAGATTAAAATATATAAGCGAAAAACAACTAAACATATCTATTCGCCTGATTGACTGGCAAACATATTGCGACGCATGCTCTTAGGGTAAAGGGATTTCCCCATATTCCCACGGAATAGTGTAAACATCGTGGGAAACAACTAGTGCCTCTATACAACTTGGACAAAATAGGGTTAAACATTCGCTCATCACGAAATCTCCGAAGTCATTCGTTCAATTGATAATAGTCTGTATAATAGACTTTCCTGTCGCCACTTAACCGCTGCATAATAAACAGATTTTCTAATATTCCTATAAGATTGGGATCTTTGAAGTTGGTACCGTGGGGAACATATAGAATATTGTCATCGTTCGCTTCAACCAATGGACTCGGTCTCACGCTATAATGCCCGAGATAAAGCCCGATCTCGCGCCGCCTGGCTCCAGC
Organism: Elymnias hypermnestra; assembly: GCA_015832385.1. Taxonomy (NCBI): domain Eukaryota; kingdom Metazoa; phylum Arthropoda; class Insecta; order Lepidoptera; family Nymphalidae; genus Elymnias; species Elymnias hypermnestra. The sequence goes on along the minus strand of JACTOM010000079.1, from coordinate 3,162,649 downwards.
GGCGACCCCTCTTTACATGCTGTCGGTCCACCTTGTGGGGGGTCTACCTGCAACACTCCAGCACCCTCGGGCCCCAATGTCCATCGGTCCGTCGGACTATGTCGGTGACTTGAGTTCTGCTACGGATCTCCTTATTTCTGATATAATCACTTTGAGAATTCGCCAAGCATAGCCCTGTCATTCGCACGCTAAGTGACTCTGAGTTTTCGTATGAGACCCATAGTCAGCGACCACGTTTCGAAACCGTAGGTCATCAGTGGCAACATCCACCGTATGAAGAGCTTTATTTTCAGGAACTGAGGGATGTTGGACTATAAGATCTTCCGTAGTTTACTGAACGCTGCCCATCCGAGTTGGATTTAGTCATTATCGAAATTAGGTCTCTACCTATGACTGTTTGTTCCAGGTATGTATACTCGTCTATAACGTCGAGTGCTGAGTTCTCAACGATGACTGGGTGGAGCGGAACATGGATATTGGAAATAACTTTCGTCTTATCCATGTTAATTTTTAAGCCCTCCTCTTGAGAAGCTCTGCTGAGGTCATCGAGCATTGCATTTAGATCTTCCAGTCTCTGCCATAATGACCACGTCTTTGGCAAACCGTAGATGGTGATGGACTCGCCATTGATGTTGATGCCCATATATAATATAAGCTACCTTAAAGAGCATCAAATATATAATTGCTTTAAGAAAAATAAGCGAGGTAAAGTCAAACATATATCACTCGAAGGTTAAGCGTAAAAGCCTCTTTAAATATTTGACAAGATAAAGACAGAAGCCATGATAGTACCATGAGTAAATATTTTGGAATGTTTTATACACGTATTATGGCCTCGCTGGCATAGTGATGAGAGTACGCGCTTTCGTAGCAGAGGTCCTGGACTCGATCCTCGGTAGGGGGAATTTAGGAAATTGCATACTTCGGCTGTGGCTAGTCGTCACCCTACCAGCCGAGACGTACCGCCAAGCAAACCAAGCAAAAGATTTGTGTTGCAATACGATGCTATGTAAAAACCAATTAAAGACAATTACAAGATTAGCGTGTTTCTATCTTAGACTGTGTTATCAATTACTATCAGGTGTGACCACAGTAATGCGCTACCCTGTCAGCAATAAAAAAACTTGAAAAGGAACTACGGTTTACCAGAAACATATAATTTAAAGTGGAACTTCTTTAGGCGCATGAGAGCAACATTTTCACTCATAAAACGCGTTAGCGTTACAAACATGTGCAGCGTTTTTATGCTAAATCGTTTGAAGGTTAGGTAGTTTTAATATTTATAAAAAAACACGTGGCATTTTTATTTACAATTCTTCATTTAAGATTTCAATAAATGATTTGTATTTATTTTCGATACATCCAATGTTTTATTGACAATTAAATTCATTAAACATATCATTCCCTTTCCCTCGCTTTAAGTCACAGTAGTCTAAAGTTTTAGATTTGTAAGTTTAGTTTAGTAGTAGTTTGTATAAACATGAACAAGACTTAAACATTAGTTTGCCAAAGAAGTTTCACTTCTGACATATGTACTTTGTACGCACGCACTTTTCACTTTTTATTGTTTACTTAAGTGTTACTGAGTAACGTAAAGACTCAATAGACACGTACACATACGTACCTCGCGTAACGGGTAACGAATTTTTCTTTACCCTTCCAAAAGAAGTTTTGTTTCAAAAACTTAATAACAAACGTAACATTAATTTACAACGTTGACCATTCAAAAAGGTTTTTAGTAAGGCTTTGTATGCCGTGCATTTATCTTCGTTAAAAGCCTGTACGTGGTATACATTATACGTAGTTAGGTATCACGGGGTTCTGTATTGATTTTCACTTCACGCTATCTGTTCATCTGAACAAGTTGCGATCGTCGACCGATATCTGTTTTATGGTGATAGACGGGTGCTTTTATTTAATTTCCATTAATATACTTTAGGGACTTCCAATAATGATGGAATTTTGTATTAACCTATATTTCAACATTCATGTGAAAGTGATATTGTAAGAAAGTAAGTAAAGAGAGTGATTGCAGGGAATTGCAGACTGGCTGTTCATGGAGGAGTGCTGGTGCCAACACTTAAAAGTAAAATAAATGCGGTAGGGATGAGAGCGTTGAGAAGTATGAGTGGATTGAAACTGAGTGATAAAGTAAGAAATAGTGCGATAAGAGAACGTTATGGTATAAAAGAAGATGTAGTGACTAAAATTGAGAAAAGTATGCTTGGTTTTGGCACGTAGAGAGAATGAATGAAAGGAAACTGATAAAAAGGATTTATGAGTCAAGAGTGAATAGGAAAGTTGGAAGGGGAATACCAAGGCGAACGTTCCGGGACCAAATCCACGACATTTTAAATAAGAACCAGGTCAAGAGTACTCTAAAGCGTCGAACATGTATGAAAGGTTTAATTAGGAAGCGAAGGAGATATGCAAGGATCGTGGCGAGTGGAAGGACGTGGTCTCTGCCTACCCCTATGGGAATATCTACATTCATTTTCAATGTAAAAATACCTTGTTGAGAACCTCACAATAAACCCATTTAAAACCTTATATAACTCCAATTTTCGACGAATGTTTTATATGTCAAAATATTTGATGATTCATTAGAACTTATTTTCTTTAATATATTTAAAATATTACATTAAGTTTCGCAGATTTCTGGCTATAACATAGTTTGTGTCTGAAAGTTGTCATCAATAAATGACTAAACAACTTGTTGCTTAGGTAGTCCAAGCAAGAAAGCTATGAATTCAATAACTAACATTATATTAAACTTTATTATATACATTTTTATCGAACTTTCGATCCCAGTCTGATGAGAAATTAACACGCAGCACGGGCAGAAAATATGGCATTGCCACCCGCATTTTTATCATGGTCATCATAACTGTCACGCTATCATACTTTCGGCTCTAGGTGCATAATGTATAGTACATTCAATAAAATAAATAGATATAGATGTACATGCCTAAAAGATATAGTCGAACAAGGAACCTTCTCTTTCGAAGTCTATTAATACACATGGTAATTTGAAAACCTAAAGTAATGTAGTAAAGTTTCATATAAAAACTTCTGGAGAGATTTAATAAAAAATTACCATTAAAAGCTGCTTAGAAAGAATAATAATTGGAATCCCTAATAAAAATGCTTTAATGTAACCCAAGGTTTGAACCAAAAAATCTGACACCGACTCCAAATACAATAATAATTGTAACTATATTATATTATCGTAATAATTTGAGAGTATTTTAAGTACTCCAATTTTTTTCATTTCATTTTACTTAGGAGGATTGTAAAAAGAACACTCAATTATTTTTTACTTTTTAGGGCATATTAATATGTTGGGAATACATTTTTATTTATTTGAATTAGATTAAAAATGGTATTTTCTTTAGGTATTTGTGAATAATTAACCGAGAAAACGTAAAATAAACCTAAGGACATATAGTGAAATTGTATTGTTGGGTCGGGTAATTCAAGCGTGTCAAACATAGCCAAGGTCAATGCCAAAATGTTATCAGTGTCCTAATTCAACAGAAAGTGACGTGATGACAAAATATTGTAGACAATTGTGAAGAGTTTGTCTAAAAAATATATAATTGCTAGCTATTACCGCGGTGACAGACGTCTTGTTCCCAATTCTAAGGTAATGTGCGTATAAAAAAAAAAAAATATTTTTTTGCGTTACATAAATATGAAGACACGAGTTTGAGACTTGCATTACTGGGTGACCCGCTGAGCCACCACTTCAGTATAAAAATAAATAAAATTAACATAGGTAAGGTAGAATCATAAATTTGTAAAAGTAGTAGAATGTATAATGTAATGTAAAAGAGTGGGTGCGGTTGAGCGCGCGCATTTGAGTATGGATGTGTGTGTCCGTGCGTGTGTATGTGCGTATGCGTGCGTGTGGGTGGGTGTGTGTGTCTGCTCGTATAAGTTTTTTTTTGTCGCTGGGAAATGCATTTCCGCACCCCGACTGTGGGACTCCGCTAAGAGGAAGACTTCGCAATGCCCACTAAAACCCATCGGGGCCGTTGTCAACCATGAGTGGGGAGCCAGAGGTTCGTTGAGGCATTTCTGTCTGGCCCCTCGGTTGTAACCGGCTCACAGATATTCTACAGAGGGAGCAGTTGTATGAACCTCCACCTCCTGTTTCCTACTCCCCTTCGTCAGGGCCGGTGTGCCTCAGCGGCCTACACCCTCTCCCTTTGACGTGCCTCCGTAAGCGAGATGACAGTCTCGCAAAAGGAGGCAACAGCTCTCCAGGCTTGCTCACTAAAGAGAATTGCATCTAAAATATTAGCCAGTGAGAGGTCTGTGCCGATCAGCGACGTCATAATGAGTTGCTGAGAACCCTAGGCGAGACAAGTTCGTCGGTTTAGAATACTCTTAACCTGGTCCATATTTAAAATGTCCTGGGTTTGGTCCAGGAACGTTCGTCTTGGTCTTCCCCTTCCAACTTTCCCATTCAATCTCGTCTCATTAATCCTTTTGCCAGCCACCTTTCAGTCATTCTTTCTACATATACAAACCATCTAAGCATACCTTTCTCAATTTTAGTCACTACATCTTCTTTTATACCACAACGTTCTCTTATCACACTATTTCTTACTTTGTCACTCAATTTCAACCCACTTATACTTCTCAACGCTCTCATCTCCACCGCATTTATTTTACTTACTTGAATGGAATGTCTGATTTTATTAATTTAAAAAGTATTTTACAGATATTGAAGTTTCAATAAAATATCATTTAATAGGATAAGGATTAATAGAGGTACGAATACAATGGTTTGATTATTGTCGGCATTTTTATTAACTTTTAAAATGTAACAACGTAGTTCTATTGGCATGACTACTGTGGTTGGACATATGGTATCACGGACTTTTTTCTATATACTAACATCTTCTATAATATTGTAGATTTTTTTTTATTGTCATCAATAGTTTCCCCAGCTATTCTTTAACGTATTGTTGAAATCGGTCCAGTAGTTTTTGTGTGAGAACGTTACAAACATTAGATAATTCTCTCAGTAATATGTATAAATTTACTCTTTTCATACGTTATATTAGTGATTTTCTTCGCTTATTTATTATTTAATATAAGATATTTTATGCGCTATAAAAAATATTGCCTGCCTCATTGGTCTAGTGGTTAGCATGTTCGACTACAGATATGAGGTCCTGGGTTCGAGTCCCGGGTCGGGCCAATTCAAAAATCAATATTGAGTTTTCTATTAAGATTTTTTCAATATTTGCCCGAAATTGGGAAAAAATTGGCAGTGTGAACTATCCCCGTGCCTCGGAGAGCAGGTTAAGCCGTCGGTCCTGCGCCTGATCTCTCTCCGGTTGAGTCGGATTCCCGTCATCACATTGGACTATGAGAGTGAAGGAATAGAGAGTGCACTTATGTACTGTGCCTGCTAATCCGCAGTGGAGCAGCCTTGTGGGTCTATGCTCTAAAAACCCTCTCTCATGCGAGTGAGGAGGCTTGTGCCCAGCAGTGGGAAGTTAATGGGCTGCTTCATACCTTTTTTTATAAAAAATATTAGCAATGCTTTCAAAGAGACGAACCTTTTGAGACTAATGTGATATAATAACCAAACAAATAGGTACCTAGTTATTTGCTGTTAAATAGTTTTCCTAGATACGTTATAAATATTATTCTTCAAGGGCCAAATTTAATACGAAAACTGTTTCAAAAATATAAAAATCCTAATTGTTTTAGAAAATATTAAATAACAAAACAAAATAACCATCTTATGCATTATCAATATACCACATTTTCTTTAAAATTTGAATATATTTACTAACTACTAGGACATTTAAATGTCTGTTTTATTGATAAAGATTTCAATTTCAACAAAGATCCTTCTCCTTGCTTCGTTTCCTCAATTCGGAGGGTCGTGACAACCACCTCTGATGAGCAATTTTCTTTTTATAATGGAACGCCATTTGCCTCTGATTTCCGCGGCGTGTAAGGCATCGTAGACGGAAGTCTGCAATATGGTGCGGATCTGATCGGACCAACGCATTGGGCTCCGACCTCTTACTCTTTTACCATTAACTTTTCCAGTTATCACGAGCTTTACGAGGCTATCACCCTGTTTACTGGCAATGTGCCCAAAGTACTCAAGTATTTTTTTGAGGCAGATGATGGAAAGCCTAGTTGTAACATTGAGTTTCTTAAGAATAGATGCGTTGGTCCGATGTGCTGTCCACGTTATACGAAGCATTTTCCTCCAGCACCACATTTCAAAAGCATCGATGCGATTGCGGTCTGATGATCTCAAGGTCCACGTCTCAGCACCATAGAGGAATATCGAAAAGACGAGGCTTCGTAGTAGTCTAATTTTAGTTTTAAGAGATATTCGCCTATCTTTCCAAGTTCTATGGAGCTGAGACATGGCGTTCTTTGCCATTCCGATACGCCTCTTTACTTCGATTTCACATGAGCCATTATTGCTGATATTGGAGCCGAGGTAGATGTAATTTTCCACGGTCTGAAGACTGAGTATTCCAGTCCGCTCCAAAGATCTCATGCGATCTACCACCATAATCTTGGTTTTTAATTTATTTATGCTGAGGCCTAAGCTGCTACTCACAAAACTCAACTCGACAAAGATATCGCTTAGTAAATTATCCGAAAGATAAAACGAAACGTCGAAGATAATAGTGTATATCATTAAAATTATAACATTTTTAACCGACTTCAAAAAAAGAAGGAGGTTATCAATTCGTCTGTATTTTTTATTATGTTTGTTACCGTATATGTCCCGACTGGGTGGACCGATCTTGATGAAAGATGGTACTCGTCATAGGGTCTCATTTTTTAAAATCCAGTTCTGATGATGGCATCCATGAGAATACCGGATAAGTGTTAAATTTGCAATAAGCATGTGCGCGATAAATGGACGAATAACTCAAGATCACGCCAACCGATTTCCATGATTCTTTTTTTATTAGAAAGGATATACTTCAAGGGTTGTTTTGCGATAGTTTGGTTAGATTCTGATGATGGAATCCACGACAAAGTGACGGAACTCTTCAATTCTTAGGAGCAAATTAACGATACTCGGCAGAATCTTCTATAGGCTATCCAGATATTTGAGTTGCCTACCGTAACTTCGGTATGGCCAAGTGCTAGTCGTGCCTGTAATCAAATAGCAATGAGCTAACGTTTTTAGGTGTACACATATTGAGATAAATTTGTTAGTTTACTTCACATTCACTAAAAATCAAAAAATTTTAATAAAAAAAGAACCGTCTTCAAAACAGACCTACAAATATACTAATATGTTCTAATAAATAAAAAAAAATTGCGTATTCTTTTTTAGTTCTTCGCATTTGGGGTCGGTGTCAGCCGAGGTAGCTACATATACAGCTATAGGTGGAAGTGGCGCCGGAGCTGCCAAATGGACACGTGGGACACACCTACCTTCGCTGAAGCAGACTCCGAATATAAGAATACGACGAACACTATAAAAGAATACGCAATTATATTTTTAGTTTTTAGAGCATATTAATATATTTGGAAGTCTGTTTTGAAGGCGGTTTTTTGTTAAAATTTTTATTTTTTCTTAGAATTATGTCTAACAAGGCCGCAGAAAAGACTGCTTTGTTAAAAGGGGTTCCTTATACTGTTAATTTATTATAATTGTCACAGTAATACTGGTAAATTCAGTAAAACTTTTGATATAAAACCAAATTAGGATTTCTGTTATACGTAATATATACTAATATCGTGATTTTCCTCGTTTTAAGCTTTTATTATATGCATTATATAAAATATTAGTTTTTCCAAAGAGAGGTACCTATGATATAAATATAATTCTTCAATGGCCAGATTTAATACGCAAACTGTTCAAAAATATAAAAATCCTAATTGTTTTAGGAAATATTACATATAAAAAAGGACAAAATAACTATCTTTTGCATTGTTAAATTAGACTAACCACTAGGACATTTAAATGTAGAAAGAAGAAAGAAAGACAAGAAATTTATTCCACCTTGCAATAACAAATAAAAAAAATACAATTATCTATAAGCTAACTTATATAAATAACAAGATAAACTTACTACCTATATACAATGTAGAAAAGGGTTAAAATGTTTTATTTAAAATGTCTGTTTTATTTAAAAAGATTTTGTTTTCTATCCATAGTACATACAAGAATAAAGATATCGCCTATTTAATAAATAATCGGAAAGACAAAACGAAACAAATTTTCCCTTAGAAATGTCAAAGATAATAGTGTATCATTCAAATTTCTTTAATTCTCACATTAATAACAGTAACTTTACTAAAACTTTTCATATATTAAACGAATTAGGATTTTTGTTATACGTAATATATATAATTTCGTCATATTCCTCGTTTAGTTTGGATTATATGCATTATATAAAATATTAGCAATGTTTTCAAAGGAACTTTACGACACTTAACATTTAAGATCAGAACTAAATAAGACACTATATATGCTGTAAAATAGTTCCACTACACGCAAACTACACACAAAAACTATTTTAAAAGGTATTTACTGTATGATTCTTTCACTAACTCTACAAAAAATATGAAAAAAAAACAATTTGTTTTAGAAAGTATTAAATAAAAAACTAAACTCTTTTGTTTTGTTAAACGACTTGGAAATGCACACCTTTTTTTGTATAAAATTTTGAATATGTTATTAACGATTAAAACATTTATCTATGTTTTATTTTTATAGATTTTGTTTTGAAAACATTTATATTGTACAAAAACAAAGATGTCGCCTATTTAGGCAATCACAATTTTTTCTTTTGAATATTGTAGATAAAAGAGTAAATTCTTTTCATATTTTACTAATAATATAAATTGAATATAGTAAATAAAGTGTTACGGTTTCTCGTATTGCTGTGATCTTTCTAAAACACCTCAAAGTATGGGAGTTAAATCGCAGTTATTTTCGTTACAGAGACAAAAATACACGGGAATAATTCGTCCGCATTAAAAATTATTTACCGTCAGTCCTGGTTTTAGATGTAGAGTGGGCATGGGTGTTGAAACTACACAGCCACTTCACTGCACATTAGTTTTATAAAATTTTAGTCCTGTTTATTAAAATTAATATCGTAGAGCGAAAGGGGCGCGAAAAATCGGTATAACCCGACGCATGGTTCGATAGTGTTTTCAATTTTGCCTTCAGTTCGGGAAGAGCCGGCTGCTTATCCCTCGTACTATCGACTTTATTAAAACGGATACTTATAGTGCCATCTACTGGTGTATCCAAGTACTTCTTTGTAACGTCAAATGTAAACAATAAACAACTTTTATTATTTAATAACAAAATTTTCTTTTAGATAAAATTTTAAATTATAAAATGAATTGTCATTTAGAATTATTAATCGTGTTAATCTATTTATTTCATAAATACGTACATGTTTTGCTTGCATTTGTGTTTGCACTTTATCGCCATCTATTGGCGAAGGTGTATACTTTTACGTTATATCAAATGTTAACAATAGACAACTTTTATTATTTATTTACAAAAATGTTACATAAATAAATTGTTATTATTAAACTATACATAATTTTAAATTATTTATAATATTTATCAGTTAAAAAGATAAGTATAACGCGTTGATGTTTGCACACTATCGCCATCTATTAGTGACTTTTAAGCAACGAAAAATTGTCAGTTGCAACAATGACAAGTGACTTCGATAAATATATACAATTGAATTTAAACCTTGCCATATTTAAGATAAGATTTATTTTTGGAAAACGAATATGTTATTAGAAAATTTTTGTTGTTATAAAACATACTTTATTGCTATAATCACAAAGTTTGATGTTATTCACAGTTATATCTAACAGATTATACAGAAACTACGTTTTTTACGCAAGCGTAGTGGAGGGAAGTTTTCACTCATTGAAAATAATCAGTAGGTTGGGAACCGGTACATATAGATGTTGCGTGATAAGTGTTTCTATTAAAATTTATTTGCGAAAATCTCATCTGCTTTAACGCCCACACGTTTTATAAATAAACATCCGTGTTTAGTGCAACCGTTGTTGGATTTGTGTGAAAATGACCAACGCACCAGTGAAAAAGGTTCCCATTCACTTACAGGTAAGTAACGGCTTTACTCAACCTGTTGTTTTTGCGTTATATTAAATTCAAGACGCGATTTTGCTACAATTTTTATTTGAAGTATTAAATAAAAGTATTTAGCGGTTTTAATAAATATATTTAAGTCACTCCAAACGTTTACGGATCGGGATTATCTCGAAAAAACTGTGACCTAATTTGCTAATAGAATTAGGCGGTGCACTGGTTCTTGGCAAAGTAGCCTCGTCTATTGTTCTAGTTAAATTCGTTCTGATTAATTTTCACTACAAATTTTAATTCTATAACATATTTTCATTAATTACATTCAAACGGTACGGTTCAACTTTGTTATCGCTGTTTATAATTTCGTAATACCTTATCGCGGATATCGTTTGTAATAAGACGACTACAAATGTAGGTATTTTACTAAAACTAACGCAAAATCTTTCGCGTAACTATTACTATATGTTTATCTCAAATTTACCATTTAATAACTGTTTTTTTAATGTTTCGCTAAAGAAATTAGGTAAGTACTAGGTATTTGTTATTTAACAGCGGATTTTGTGAAAAGTGAAGAGGTGGTATGGACTAGACTTTGCAATTTGATTTTAAACATGAGGTTATATCAAAGGAGGAATCATTTAATAGATAACTAGGTTGTGTGTTTAAAACTTTTGCATTTCTTACGAAAAGTTTAAATAATAAGTGAAGAGAAGCTGTATGGACTAGAGTCTTTGCAGTTCGCGTCCTAGGGATAATTAAAAAACTACAGACTTATTTTTTAAACATAATGTCATAACAAAAGAGGAATTATATAAAATGTCTGACGAAGCTGTCTGTTTAATAAAAATAGGGTTAAATATAAAAAGGAAGTATATATGTGGGTGTTGCTTCTTAAAGGGCGTTGTTCATCAATCAATGGTTATTCTCGCTCTATTTTTGTATTTAATGACGATAGATTTAACATTATTTATTTAAAAAAGGCTGCCAACAGGTGCGTCTCTAAAACTTTTACAATAAAACACATTTTTACAAAAGTACACCTAGTTATTGGTATGCATATGCATACTTTATAAAAATATACAAAACCATAAAGTATTAACATAAGTTTAAATAAGTAACAAAAATATGTGCAATACAATATAGAAACATAAAATTAAATATGAACTTTCATGAGAGAAAAGAAAAACGATAAAAAACTATTATAAATGGCAAAAAACGTGAAACGCGCATACGTAATATAAATGAAAGAAACATTAGGGCTTACGTCGATAAGGAACAAGTTTAATTGATTAATATAACTTAGGTACATATGGGCGTTTTCTAAACATATAACATTACTATTGCCTTGTATAACAGACTTAGTGATTAGGGAATAAGCCGCTGCAAAATTGTCGCGGCTGCTCTGCACTGGTAAGCAGTTGTGAGAACTTCCGCCCTGAGCTCTCGTGGGGGATCATCTGCCAAGAGTGTTGCGGCCCTCCATGACACTGTACGGTACCCTGGAATAGCGCTGATTGCTATAGCCCTCTGGGCCCGCCGTAGCACAGTTTTATTCGTTGTGGGTATGGCGTTGATCCACACAAGTGCAGCATACAGTGCCATACTGGCGACTATTCCGGCAGATAGCCTTCTGCAGGGTGATCCAGGTCCTCCCACTTTTGGTAGCAAACGTCCTAGCCCCGCTGCTGCATTGATGAGGCGGGGAATCAGCTGAACAAAGTGAACCTGGAAGTTCCACCGGCCGTCAAGTGAGGAAGCTGTACATGCTCTTCTCGGTCAAAGGAGGTTGGAAGACAGTAAGCGTAGTTTTACGCTTCGCCTACCTTCTTTCTCAGTTTCCCAACGGGAATCTTCCGGAGTACCAGGGTAATGCGTCTAACGATCCTCTGGTGCTCCACTAAAGTCGGGGTTGTTATCGCTGGGTTTTAGTAGGTATTCGGTTTGCCAGCGAGTCCCACACTCCCCATTAAATTTAAAGGAAAGGGCGTTTCTTACCGGAATATTCGTATTAACATTTACTTTGGGTAATTAGTAAATATGCCTCTCTGGCGCAGAGGTTCCGGGTTCGATCTCTGATAGGTAGCATTTAAGAAATTACATTTTCTAATTTGTCCCAGTTTTACCAGCAAAGAGGTACAGCCAAGCAAGGTGTTCCGGTACGGTGTGTACAAACCATAAATTGCCTCTTGACAGATTAGCTCGTTTCCAATTTAGTATGCTGTATCATCACTTACCATCAGATAAAATTCAGGAATTTAATAAGATACTGCCATCAGTTTTGGATTTGCTTTAAATAGTTTTAAGAAATACGTTAAAAACATCCATTTACAAAGGAGTTATTGTAATATTAAAGATTATTTAAGCGATTGAAATGTTTGGGACTTGATTCCAGTTGCACACAGAAGCAAAATTTTACGCATTGTAACCTACCAAACATATATTTTAAAGAGTAACCGCCGAGTTTCTTGCCGGTTTCTTCACAGTAAAAGTAAAGGGATGTTTTTGACATATTTAGTAGTAGTCGTTTAATTTTATTTATACCACATCGCTAGGTACAGAGATGGTTTTAGAGCATAGACCCATCATGCCGCTTCACAGCAGGTTGGGAAGCTTTAAATAACTTAGAATTTTTTCCGAACGTTTTTTTATTTTGACTAGTGTGTAATCAGGTCCAATTTCTAATACTACCAAGACTTCCAGAATGAAATAACAACTGATTTTCTTTCGTGTAAGCTAAGGCTGAGTTGTTGTAAAGATGATTTCGGTGAATGACCCCATAACGTTGCCCGCAAAGGGTCTAGGTTGGCAACAGTACGTGACATGCGCAATGGCGACTGGACTGAGTAGAGATCGACATGCGTCTATTAAACTTACGAGATGAATTGCGTATAACGCCCTTTTTACGCCTTCAATATGTAATATAGGTAATTCACACAGTAGCTGGTTAAAATTTAAATTTTAAAGTTCTTTATTCAAGTAGGCCTTTAAAGCACTTTTGAATCTTCAAATACAGCCTTTTCTCAAATATTATTGCAACGTACGACTGATGATGATACTACAGACCGTCTTACAATCTAAAGTTACAAGGGTTCCTTAGCGCCCTGTCCTGAGAAGACCCCACAGCAAACTCAGTCAGGTGTCCCTTTTTTACTCGTTAACATTACATTTTAAATTTATTCTATTACGATTCTAGTCCTTCAAATTATACAACGATTTCCCAATTAGTGGACTGGAATGGAAGGAGTGGAATGGAAGAAGACTGACAAAAAGGATTTATAAGTCAAGAGTGAGTGATGGAAGGGGAAGACCAAGGCAAACGTTCCTGTACCAAATCTAGGACATTTTAAGTAAAAGCCAGGTCAAGAGCACTCTAATCTCGTATGAAAGGTTTAATGAGAATGAAATTATGCGCGCCTGCGTCCTCTTTCTTGAACCTTTGAGTCGGATTCATCTGCGGCGCCAGTGATGAATGCGTTAGCGAACATCTGGCGTCCACCATACGGATAAAGAGGGTTCCGCTGGGTTTTAATGGGTATTCTGGTTTCAGTGAATCCCACACTCTTGGATGGAGCCGTTTACTCCGTCCAGCGTGCGGTCCACCTTGTGGAGGTCTGCCTACTCTGCGCCGTCCGGTGCGGGGTCGCCACTCCAGCACCTTCGGTCCCCAACGTCCATAGGTCTTTCGGACTATGTGCCCCGCCCATTGCCACTTCACGTTCGCGAGTCGTAGGAATTTGTCAGAGACGTTGGTTCTACTACGGATCTCTTCATTTCTGATTCGATCGTGTAGAGAAACTCCGAGCATAGCCCTCTCCATCGCACGCTGAGTGACTCTGAGCTTCCGCATGAGGCCCATAGTCGGCGACCACGTCTCAGAACCGTAGGTCATCACTGGCAACACGCACTGTTCGAAAACTTTGGTCTTCTAGTTAGTTTCCCGAACGCTGCTCAACCGAGTTGGATTCGGCGGTTGACCTCCTTCTCGAAATTGGATCTAGCTGGACTATATGTCCCAGGTATGTGTACTCTTCAACAATTTCAAGAGCAGAGCTCTCCACGATGACTGGGTGTGGCGGTACATGGATATTAGACATAATTTAACTCATTATAAAGAATTATTTCAATCTAGTTCTTTAAATAACATAATTTAATAATTATTGCCTCTTCTATAATTTTATATCACATTTCAATATTAATTCATTTTCGAGTAGTTTAGATTAAATTCTTATGACTGTCATGATTGTTAGACGCTAATAAGCAAAGGTTCTTTTTGCCTTATTCAAACGAACTGTATTTGCTCCAAACCCACTCTCCTATGAATGAGGAGCCCTGTGCCCAATAGTGGGACGCTAATAGCTCTATATAACAATACCTCGTTGCAAAACTTACTTTTTATAACTAGTATTTTCTTAGTCAAAATATTTTTCCCCATTGGACTAAATGGTGGGTAAAAGCTCTAAAACATTTCTCCTATGTATTCCGCATCACTTTTTCATATTTAAAAAAAGACCCATTTCTTTTGAGTTAGAAACCTTTACACAATACCGGCTAATTTATTCACTCCATTTGATAAATAGGCTAGGCTTTATGTGTCCCATAAGTACATTTAGGGGCCATCTAATGAGATTTTTTCCAAAGCTAATCTATCATCTATAACTTATAAAACTTTTCCTCTTTAATGTAAGTAAATAAAATATTGGAATCACTTTTAATCAGGCTCGAACATCAGACCATGACAATAAATAAATGCTCAGGCAGTTCTGATAGTGATCACATAAAAGGGGAATGAAATATACGTACAAAGAGGTAACCGTTTTAATTTATGAAGTTATTGCACCTGCAAGTTATAATTAGTTTTGTATGTGGTATTCAAATCGTATAAAAATTTAAATATATAATTGTTTTTGATGAAATAGTATCCACAATTTCAAAAGGATTTCTTTAAATCCACACAGCATTAACAATTTTTACAATTAAAAGTATTTTAATAAAATTAAATCACTTGTCGATTACGAGTTATTGATAAGAGTTAAAACGTATTAACGTCCCACTATTGGGCCTTTGAACTCATAAGAATGAGGCAGTTCGAAACTTAGACCCACCACGCTTATGCCAAGAGAGTTTGCGGGATAATATATCCATATTCCTGTAAAAGACTGTTTTAATATTTCAAACGATAAAAATGATGCGCAAATATTAAATCTAAAACAATGTAAAGTAGATTTATGTACGTATTATAACTCGTTTTAAGGGAAAAGAAATTTATTAAAAAATCATCATATTTATCGTAACTTTTCATTAAATTAAATAATAAATCTTGTCGATTTTTTAGACTCCAAATCAGCTGTTATTTAAATATATTTAAACAACTTCAAAACAGGGGAATAAAAAAGGTAAGTAGCAGCCCATTAACGTCCCACTGCTGGGCACAGGCCTCCTCACTCATATGAGAGAGGGTTTTTAGAGCATAGACCCACCACGTTGTTCCACTGCGGATCGGCAGGCTTACTACACAAGGCTTAGCACTCTGTGACAGAAATCGGACACGACCGGAGAGAGATCAGGCGAAGGACCGACGGCTTAACGTGCTCCCCGAGGCACGGGGGTGGAGCACACCGCCAACTTCCCAACTTCGGGCGAATATTGAGGAGAAAACTCAATATTGATTTTTGAATTTGCCCGACCCAGGACTTCATATCTGTAGTCCAGCATGGTAACCACTAGACCAATGCGGCAGTTAAACGGGGAAGTATTTAATTCTTATGCATTTAGTAAACAGCTGTTAATTTGAAATTACAATAAGACATCCTAATTGTATTTATTTGTATATATATCACATTAATTTTGTTATAAATAATTTGTCGGGTTTTGCATACGTATCTAAACTTATTAAGAGGAAACATTTGTGTTTTGTATGTATGTATGTTTATAACGTTTTCAGCCGAAAACTGCGGGACCGATTTCAAAATTTTTTTCACTATTAGAAAGCTGCATTTTCACTGAGCGACATAGGCTATATTCCTTTTCAAAAAAATAGGGATCCTTAACAAAAATGCATTAATGTAACCCAAGGTGTGAAACAAAACATCTGTTATCGCGTGCGCTGTGGAAACTATCGATGATAGAATAACAAAATGTTTTACATTATTATAAAACTTATCAATATCTATAAAAAAGTCCAGAATACCGTATGTCCAAATACAGTTTTTAGTTCAGTATTACTACGTTTTTACATTTTAAAAGTTAATTAA
The DNA here is from genome assembly GCA_015832385.1 of Elymnias hypermnestra. NCBI lineage: Eukaryota > Metazoa > Arthropoda > Insecta > Lepidoptera > Nymphalidae > Elymnias > Elymnias hypermnestra. Next base: position 3,146,302 of record JACTOM010000079.1, on the reverse strand, counting down.
AGTGCGGAAAACAATCAAACCATATTATTCGGTCTTCTGTAATTCATCCGTATCCTATTAAATTTTATTAAAGACTGTTTCAATACCTGTAAAATAGTTATTAAATTATTAAAATCGGATATTCCATTCCGAAGATATGACGGAAAAAAAAATGTCAATCTAATAAATGAAACCGCTGAGCTTTATATTGCATATTATAAGGTTGAAGATTATTTAAGCAATAAAAATGTTTGAACTTGAAGTAAAGATGTATGGTATTATTATTAATCACTTAATAAATCAGTTAGATTTATTTGTTTTTAACCGCAAAAGATTTTTATATAAGTTAAAGCCGCGATTGCCATCTGACCTTCACTTACCCTCTGCACGGAAGCAGGAAGCCTTGCTAGGGCGACCTTTCTTTTACGCATAACTACCCTTCAAATATTTAGAATTAACATAACTAAGGGCAGATTACGAAACGCCATTTAAATAATTAGTACTACACAATACTTTACCAATGGATTTTTATTTAAAAAGGTCTAATAGCATTATCTAATATGTTTATAAAAATCTCTTGTCACAGTATTAGTTATCGAATACTTTGGAAAGTGCTTAACCAAATTTTATGATTTTTTTTCATAAATTTGATAATATAGAGATAGAATAGAGCGTAAAGTCTTTATTATCTTCCTACCCACATCTCCCACTTTTTAATCGCGAAACGAATTTGCTCCGATTAGCAAATAATGTTCCACTGCGAGTCACTCGACTATGATGATTTTTTATTCCAACTTAGAATATAGAATCTTAATGTATACTGAAAAATGAACTATTTCATAGTACATGTATCGAAAGTTCGTACTTTCTACGCTATTTTGAGTGACGAAAGTGCTACATTGCTTTCCAATTAAATAAATGCGTAATTTAGTGCGCATGCCTCACAATTTTCGACGTATGCGTCTTGTTGTACGCAGTGTTCAGAAAGGGTATGGGCATTTGTATCGGCGTTGTCCGAGTAACAGCGCGATTGGTGGGATGGGAGGAAAGGAGGGGTGGATAAGATAGATAGCGTACTCCGCCATTAATTGTAGATTCAGGAACCCTGGAAGCGTAACCGGGAAACCATCGTGCTTTTTGCATACGCGCTTATTATCGCAATAGCGATTCGATAGAGTCGGCTCATTGTTTATATCGCGCAAATTTTAATTTACTTTACGTCACCTAATTCTTCTTACGATACAATAGAACTTATTTACATTAATTAATGTAAAATTTTTGATTGTATATCTAAACTTATTTTTAGACTATAATATGGTTAAGGCTATAGACTGCCTCATTGGTCTAGTGGTTAACATGTTCGACTACAGACATGGGGTCCTGGGTTCGAGTCCCGGGTCGGACCAATTCAAAAATCAATATTGAGTGTTCTATTAAGATTTTCTCAATATTTGCCTGATGTTGGGAAGTTGGCGGTGTAATCCACCCCCGTGCCTCGGAGAGCACGTTAAGCCGTCGGGCCTGCGCCCGATCTCTCTCTGGTTGTGTCAGATTACCGTCACATCGGACTATGAGAGTAAAAAAATAGAGAGTGCACTTGTGTACTATGCCTGCCAATCCGCAATCCAAAACCCCTCTTTCTTCGGAGTGAGGAGGTCTGTGCCCAGCAGTAAGACGTTAATGGGCTGCTATTTACTAACTTATATGTGGTTTGCGTTTGAAAGTTGTAATAAATAAATGAGTAAACAACTTGTTGTTTAGATAAGCTAATGAATTAATATCTAACTTTATTTCAAATTATTGAAAATTTTATTATTTACAGTTTTAATCGGACTTTAATCCTGGTCTGATGAAAAATGTATAGGTATCACGGCACGAAAGTATGGTATTGCCACCCGCGTTTTTATCAATTATAACGCCGGTGGCAATGTCATACTTTCGGCCCTAGGTGTGTAATGTACTATTTTAACCAACAGATCGTATGATATGTGTGTCTACCATCAACTTCTCTCTTACAAGTAAGACTAAGTTATCCGATTTTGATACTCTCAAAAGTCTATCGTTTCACCTTAACTTACTATAACTCTCTTATCTGACGTGGACAAAGTTACATGTGTCACTTGGGTAAGTAAAGCAAAAGCTTCGTCACCGAAAATATAAAGTTGCTTACATTAAAACTAAATTGAACTTCGTATAATGTTCCCGCAAAGAAGGGTATCTATTTTAGCTGCGGAGGGCCTGTCCCTCACAAAGGGCCGTAAACAATGATTTATTATAAACCCGGGTGTTACTTGCATCGACGCTTTAACCGCGGTTCTATGAATCGATTAACTGCAGGGTATTGAACGCTGTACTGGATAAATAAGCTTCTAATTTTAATCTTATATGTTTAGGAATAAAGCTCATAATGTTTAAGAATTGATCTATTTCGTGGTCCATTGCAAAAGCTTCTTGTCCGAGATTAACAGTACGGTAGTAACTCTTTCAGCTTTATTTACTCATTCTTGTAATTGTATACACTAAATAAGAGGAAATCTGATCCATAACTTAAAAAATGTTATGCTAGTTTTAAACTGCAACATTTTTAGCATGTAATTTTTAAACTTTTCAAATTATTTTAATCGACAAAATACCACCAGAATGAGTGCAATAGATTATGGGTAGTGTTCAGATTTTGTAAACATAGTAATGTGGAGAATTTATTCTCTATAGCAAAAATTTTATTGACTATTATTGTAGTGGAACTGTACTTAAAAAATAGAAATTTACTAATCCTAAATATTGTTTTTCATCCATAGCCTAGAGTTCACTAAATTTAAAGCTTTTGAGCTTTTGTTTTAATTTAAAACAATATCCACCAGTAGATTACCAACGCTTCGATAGATTTATTAATATTTTGATTGTATAAAAAATAATAACATAGAAATTATGAAGAAATATTTAGAATAATTTACGCTAGTCTCAAAAACAGTTGCAGAGTTAGATGCGATGAAAATCGATATACAAGCAAAAGCCTACATTTCCGTACCCAACGGCCCCCAACCTCCTACCCACAGCCGCCATCTTACTAGATACAAAACTGATTAGTGTTTCAGTGGAAAACTTCCTCAAGTAGCTTTAACTGGATGTATTGCTCAGAAATCTTTAAGATCAGAAAAATTGTCCTCAGCAATGATGTCTAAAGGGTTTGTATTGCTTAAAACTCTTTAAAATATTAATAGTTGCTGAAGACAACTTATCTTTAAACAGATTTTTTACTTAGAACTCTTTCAAATGAGCAAAATTGTCCTCAGCAACGAAGTCTAAACGGGTGTATTGCATAGAACTCTTTAAGATCAAAAAATTGGTGTCAGCAACGATGTCTAAACGGGTGTATTGCATAGAACTCTTTCAAATGAGCAAAATTGTCCTCAACAACGAAGTCTAAACAGATGTATTGCTTAGAACTCTTTCAAATGAGCAAAACTGTCCTCAGCTTTGATGTCTAAACGGGTGTATTGCTTAGAACTCTTTCAAATGAGTAAAATTGTCCTCAGCAACGATGTCTAAACGGGTGTATTGCTTAGAAATCATTCAAATGAGCAAAATTGTTTCGAGGCAACGAAGTCTAAAAGGGAGCATGGCATAGAACTCTTTTAGATTAAAGAATTGTTCTCAACAACAGATGTATTGATTAGAAGTCTTTCAGAAGAGAAAAATCATCCTCTGAAACGACGTCTAATCGGATGTAATGCTTGAAAGTCTATCAGGTGAAAAAGATTGTCCTCAGCAACGAGAATTAGACATGAATGATTTCTTAGAAAATATATTATGACTCTTAAATTCCCCATTAGGTAGACTTAGGTTGGTGAAGATTGGTGACTTTAAGAATAAAACCATCAAAATATTTAGATCTAGGTTCAATAGGTCCATGGGTTCAGTTGCTTGAGTGATTATTGCCAAACCTCTACTCTTATTGGATTAACATATGGCTTACAAAAATTCTAATGTAATGTTTTATAATATTTAAAGGTTTGTAATATAAATTTGATCTCATCAGAACAACACACGCGTTTGTTATGTTAGTCGCTAAAAAAATCGATAAACAAGCAAAAGCCTACTACATTTCCCATTCTCCTCTCCTTACCTCCCCCCACAAGCCATCTCATTACCCGACACAACACTGATTGGTGCTTCAATGGAAAATGTTCTCGTCAGCGTTGATGCTTTTACATTGACGTATTGTTGCGTGCTCTTAAGATACTTATAGTTAAGTTTTTAAGAGCTTTTAAACTTAAGTTGAAATTCAAAAAAGTCTACCTTTAAAAATATACATCTACATATAGTATCACATACGCATCACGAAATCTCCAAAACTATTGGTCCGATTGACTTGAAATTTAACTTATATTCCCACAGAAGCGAAAAACCATCACTTACTACTTTATTTTGATCGACTGACATCAATTCTATCATAATTGAAATATTTCTTTGTCCGACTTAATGTTCCGTTATAACATAGAAACTGTTTGCCCGATTTATGAGAATGAAATATAAAGTAAGAATATATTATCAAATAATAATATATATACAATATGATCCTTCGGCCCGCGACTTTAGCCGTCCTATTAAAGGAGGGAAGTAGTATTACTGTGAGCCCCTTCGTAAGCTCACTCTTGCAAAGACTTGCCGGTTCAGGATAAATGAAAATGCCACCAGATTCTTCACTCCAACGCTCCGCCGTCTACTTGTCACCAGACGAGTATTTAAGTATCGAACTGTTGTTCAGCAGGAATACTGTTCACCAAAATTGGCTATCTATTGTACGATATTTGTGACTGGCAAACGTGCACTATTGTGA
>JACTOM010000079.1:3062955-3135732 GCA_015832385.1 Elymnias hypermnestra | reverse complement strand
ACGATACTCGGCAGAATCTTCTATAGGCTATCCAGATATTTGAGTTGCCTATCGTAACTTCGGTATAGTCAAGTGCTAGTCGTAGTTAAATATGAAGATCAATGGATCTCCTCAACGGCTTACAGCTAGGGTGCGGTTTATAGCAGAAAATGTAAATGTCTGTAATCAAATAGCAATGAGCTTACGTTAGTTGCTGCATTGCAACACGTTTTTAGGTGTACACATATTGAGACAAATTTGTTAGTTTACTTCAAAATCACTAAAAATCAAAAAATAAATAGAAATTTTAACAAAAAAAGAACCGCCGACTCTAAATACAAGAATACGAAGAACACTATAAAAGAATATGCAATTATTTCTTACTTTTTAGAGCATATCAATATATTTGTAAGTTTGTTTAGAAGGCGGTTCTTTTTTTTGTTAAAATTTTTATTTATCTGTTGTATAAGTGAATATTATCACGGATATAAAAGATATTATTTAATATATATGGCGACGGTACTTTGGGAATTGATATTTCTTTGAATTTTTCTCTTAAGGAAACGCGAGATCCTAATTAATACATGGCACGTATATCCCTTTTTTGTAAAATAAATATGGTTTCAATGTCCGCCGCCTTACTTCCATAACAGTATGCCGTAAGGCAAATATGAAATAAAATATGAAATGCTATGAAAATAAGTGAAACACACCATTTTGGCAATTTCAACATAAGTAGTTATACTTCAATCATGTGGTATAAAGCAAAGTATATTTACTACTGAAAATCGTAAGTTTCATTTCATTACCATATAGATTTTATTGAAATTTTCCATCGTTAGCAAAAGTGATTTATATCAATTCAAATACATTTTTGTGACGGATGTGCAGCGTCACGAAAATGTGCAGCGTTTTAATGCTAATTCGTTTGAAGGTTAAGTAGTTTTCATATTCAAAATAACATATCGCATTTTAATTTGCCACTCGTCATGTAATAATTTAATGTCCTATCTTTCATAATTCATGAATTTGATTAATAATTTATAATATTGACAAAAAACACGACATTTTCAACTACAATTCGTTAGTTGAGATTTGGATAAATGATTTGTATTAATTTTCGACACTTTTAATATCTTAATGCCAAATAAATTCATTAAATTACTAACATATTTTCCTTTACATTCCCTCAAAGTGAAATCTAAAGTTTTAGATTTGTATAAATTTAAACAAGACTTAAAAATTAGTTTGCCTAAGTTTCACTTGTAACATGTATACTTTGTACGCACGCACTTTTATTTTTTTTTACTTTTTCTGGATGATATTTGACATTAATATACAATTATTTCAAAAATTTAACTATAAATTAAATATATCTTCCCAAAAATTGTACCTATCTATTAAAAGGCCGCGTTTTAGCATTAACAGTTTATTTCTACGATACAGGTTAAAAAATACGTGTATAGGAAGTGAGTTCAAATGTTTTTTTCACATAACTGTTAAAACTTTTGTCTGTTTTCATCGTAACATTGATAGAAATGTACTGACCTTATAAATTGCTGTCTCCCTACAAATAACCTTCGGGACACGTTCCCCTCTCCGGTATATTTTATCACTTACCGTCACGTCTGCAATGCGTATAAGTGAATCACTCAATATACATTTGTATGTGTTTGATCCCTTTTAGAGTGGAAATCATTATGTTACATGATTCTGGTACAACTAAAGAATTGCTTAATCCTCGCTAAGATATTGTATAATGTAACGTCCCACAGCTGGGCATAGGTCTCCTTACTCATAGGAGAGAGGGTTATAGAGCATAGACCCATCATAAAGCTCTACTACGGATTGGCAGGCTGAGTTTTTAAAACATAGACCCATCACGCTGGTCTATTGTGGGTTGATTGACATAGAACACAAGTGCACTCTCTATTCCTTCACTGTCAAAACCGACAGCTTAACGCTCCGAGGCACGGGGTTGGAGTAATCTGCCAACTTCCCAACTTCGGGCAAATATTGAGAAAATGTCACTAGAAACCTCAATATAGATTTTAGAATTGGCCAGACCAGGTACTCGAATCCAGGACCTCATGTCTGTAGTCTAACATGCTAACCACTAGACCTATGACCCCATAATTACTCCCGGCATATTCAGGTCTTCCTCACGATGTGTTCCTTCACTGAAGTGCACAACTTAAAAAATAATGGACTGGAAAGATTAATCAAACAAGCACTTAAGTTTCATTTATATAAAGAGAAACTTGACGGTATCTGCTGTGGATTCAAATCCACTATTTATCTAAACAAGGATCTTTTTTACATTACTAACCTCTACATAAAAAGTGTTATGCTATTATTTTTTTATGGCTGACAGCTTAGCGCTTGACAGTGCTCTCACCTGATGTTAAGTGATAATACAGTCTAGGATGGAAGCGCGTTAATCTGGTAAGAGGCGATATACCCCTTACGGTTTCTACACAGCATTGTATCGGAACACAAATCTCTTTGTTTTGGCGGTACGTCTTTGCTGGTAGGGTGGAAACTAGCCACGGCCGAAGCCTCCCACCTGACTTGACTCAGACAAATTAGAAAATAAAATTTCCTAAATTCGTCCTACCGGGGATCAAAACCGGATTCTCTGCTAATAAGGCAAGGAGTTGCACCACTGCACCAACGAAGCTGTCAAATTTACCAGATAGCAATGCCCCTCGGTTTCACCCACATAGATACCGATCTCGTGACAGTGGAAAGTGTACTAAGTTGGACTATAGATTTATTTTCGTTAATATAAAAATTTTTTATCGCTTAGTTTTTAATTACTTCCGATTACATATACAGAATTTACTTTACTATAATTACATTTTTAAATTCCTAAAATCATTTACGTAGAATATCCGACATTATTAAATTTAAAAAAAAACTACGGGTATTGAAAGATCATTTAATAGGATAAGGATTATTACAGAGGTGTGAATAATATGGTTTGGATATTGTCAGCACTTTTATTAACTTTCAAAATTTAAAATGTAGTTACAGTGAGAAATGCTTTTACGCACGCTGGATAGAGTATACAGCTCCATCCAGGAGTGTGGGACTCACTGTGACCAGAATACCCACTAAAACCCAGCGGAACCCTCTTCATCCGTATGGTGGACACCAGATGTTCGCTAACGCATTTATCTCTGGCGCCCCGGATGCGTCCGACTCGAGGATTCAAAGGAGGGGAAGCAGGCGCTCAAAATTGCGCCGTCCGGCGGGAGGGAGGAGCATCGACCGCTCTTTCTCTTTGCCTCTCCAATGCCTCCTTTTGCAAAATAACGGCCTCACAGAAGGAGGCAACTGCCCTCCAGCCGGTCATGCTACCGCATAGCACCCATTATGCTGGGCAGGGAGAGATCACTTCCAACCAGCGACATTAAGATGTTGCGCTGGGGGCCCCAGGCCGGGCATTCTGCCAATGTGTGGTACGCCGTATCAACAACCGCATCACATTCACGGCACGCAGGCCTCTCCTTACATCCCACAATCTGGTGTAAGTACTTACCAAAACAACCATGTCCAGTAAGTACCTGCACCAACTTGTATGTTAAAACACCATGCCCCCTTGAGATACAATCTTCCAAGTGGGGACGAAAAGCCGCTACAGTGACTGCGCCCGCTATAGGAGACCCGAGGTCTTCCCTCCGTTTGTGAATTAGGGCCTGTGAGATGGTGCAAGCGTATCAACACATAAAGCATCCCACACCGACGACCTTTCTTTTTTCCAAGGCATCAAGGACATACCATCAGGTCTCTTTCCATCATCACGCGCAATTCTATTCGGCTCGAGAATAGCTGGCACGTTAATGGAGGCAAGGGTCCTTCTGATGATGTTGTTGATGCCGGCGTGTCTCGGAAGACGACCACTACGAAGACAAGACAGACCGTGGTGACCGAGTTGATTCACCCACTCACCACATTTACAACGATGGGGCTCTGTTGTTTTCACACCCAAACGCAGACACGTAGATGAACATAACGTAGTCTTGTCTAACAAGGTACCTACGGATGCAGATGGAAGAACATGTAGCCAGAAACCTGACTCGCGTTCAGAAAGAGCAAGAAGGCGAGCCCTCTCTGTTAGATTTTTAGATGTTTGTAATAGATTAAAAGAGACATTTTTACAGAGGGGTTCGTCCCATGATTTTTATTAAAACTATATCAAATTACTGATTTATTTATATAATTAATCCAGGCGTACTTTTTGCATAACGTTTACTTTTGTAAAACGTGTATTTCAAAAACCTTATATATTAATAATTCCCCTCTAAAAAGTGTATCCTTCGCATACCGTGACATCTGACAAGGGGAGTGTTACGAAAATGTGACTAAAGGTACTTAACCTTAATTGGAGAAAAATGTACAGGCAAATAAGAAATGTTACGTAGAGGGATAACATATATATATTTACACTTTTCTCGCACTTCTATCCAATTACCAAGCATAATACTTTCAAATCTGTATATTAAAAGAGTAGATGACTTAAAAGGACAAAGTACGAGTATACCCTTTTCATACTAAATAAGGCAACGGGGGACATCTCTAATTAAGGACCAACACATCTACCATTGACCGTCTGATTGGTCTAGTGGTTAGCATGTTCGACTACAGAAATGAGGTCCTGGGTTCGAATCACGGATCGGGCCAATTTAAAAAGTCAATATTGATTTTTTTATTAAGATTTTATCAATATTTGCCCGAAGTTGGGAAGTTGGTGGTGTGATCCACCCCTGTGCCTCGGAGAGCACATTAAGCCGTTGGTCCTGCGCCTGATCACTCTTCGGTCGTGTCGGATTCCCGTCACATCGGACTATGAGAGTGAAGGAATAGAGAGTGCACTCGTGTACTATAACTGCCAGTCCGCAGTGGAGCAGCGTGGTGAGTCTATGCTCTAAAAACCCTCGCTTCTCGAAGTGAGGAGGCCAGTACCCAGCAGTGGGACGTTAAAAGGGCTGCTACTTACTTTTCTTTTTTTTTCACTTTTTACATCTACCATTTCAATATCGTCTTCCCTGGAGAAACGAAGATTAACAACCATTAGAATTTACAGTGTAAGACCACTCATCACTCATCTACACAAATAAATAAAATTGGAGTGACTTTCGAGTGAATAGCTCCTCAATAAATGAATATAAAAGTGTATACGATATTTTAAAGAAAAAAGTTAGAAGCACAAAGTACACATGTCAGAAGTGAAACTTCTTTGGCAAACAATTTCTTAATATTTATATCAATGTAAAACTTTATTACGTCGGATATGTTTTTCTCTCACTCTTAGTCTCGGATTGCCAAAGAAGTTTTATTTCTGACGCACGCACTTTTTTTAATTTAGTCAAGGATTGCCTGGCAGAGATTGCTTAAAGGAATAAGGCCGCCCTTACTTATAGTTTTAACGTAAGTTTTTGTATTTCCAAATTTCTGTGCAATAAAGTATTAAGTTCACACCAGATATTTCTCATTTTTTATAAATACATTTATTGAGTAACAAGGTAAAGATCGAAACTACCTTGTTTAAAGAGAATAAGTACATTTTTATCTTTGTCTCTTGACAATCCATTTCATGGGCATATAGACATTGTGACATATCGTAACTAAGCCACTTGTGCATTATTTGCGACTACTTCAGATAAGATTAGCGTTTCAGATGTGACTCAAATATCTAATACCATTGTTTTTACTTTATTCATAAAGTGGCTGCGCTTATATAAACATCGCTATTGTTTTAATTGTCCATTGTTTATTTGTTTTGTGTATATTGTTAAATAAATTTGTCCTCAGTGTGTAAATTTTGCGGTTTTCAGTGGAATGTTTGAATTACTTCTGAGTACTTAATAAACTTAGAGAAGAAACCTCTCATTGTAAAAGAAAATTGTTCAAACATACATACATACATACATACATACATACATACATAGTATCACGCCTCATTAACATAGGGGTAGGCCATGATCCTTGCATATCTGATTCGCTTCTTTCATTCTCATTAAACCTTTCATACAAGTTCGTCGGTTTAGAGTACTCTTGACCTGGCCCTTATTTAAAATGTCCTGGATTTGGTCCAGGAACGTTCGCCTTGGTCTTCCCCTTGCAACTTTCGCATTCACTCTTGAATCATAAATCCTTTTTGTCAGTCTCCTTTCGTTCATTCTCTCTACATGCCCAAACCATCTAAGCATACCTTTCTCAATTTTAGTCACTACGTCTTCTTTTATTGTTAAAAGTACTATATATTCTTAGAGAATGTTAATTTCTTCAAATATTTTTATAAATAGATATGTATTTTTTTGAATTAACAGAATTAATTAGCGTATTAAAGGTATTCTTGAATTTCTGAGTTATAAAAAGTTGTCTTTAAGAGTTATTAAAAGGCTTTTTATTTTAGAATTTTAAATTTATTGTCTTATTTTTTTAGATCAATTACATAATTGAATACTACTTGTGTGTAACAAGTAACACTACATAGTGACATTAATATTTGAAGATACAATATCATTGAATTGAAGTGATCTGTTACTTAAACATTCAAAGTATTTTGTAAAAAAATGGTGAAAAATTTTAACTAATTTTCAGGGAAAGTCATTTAATATTTTTTTCAATCCTAAAGAAAATTAACTTGAAAATACAGACAAAAAAGGGGTTTTTTCATGAAGTATTAAGATCTTTGCGTAATTCGAGCTGTACATAAGATATTACTTACATTTCAGAATAAAAACTAGCCCATTCACATCAGTATTTTTTCGTGAAAAAAGATTCACAACTAGACATTTATTTTCTAATATATATTTGGTATAAAATTCCTGAAAACATGTAAAGACAGACCACTAATAAAACTACCAATTTGATAACCAGGGACCTCACAATTTATAGCTGAATAAGTTAACTAAAAATTAAACGATACCAACAATAAATTGAATAAAAAAATAGGTACAAATGTTGGTACCATTAAGTGCAAATGCCAAGATAGTATCATAGAGGGGAAACTTACTGACTCATACCGAATAAATGGGGTGAATTTTAACTTCCCAGACACATTACTAATATCATTTGAAATAATTGCACTAAATCAACCATAATGTCTTTGCCTTGTGTAGGGGTTTCAATTTTTGGCGAAATTTTACTCACTAAATTTGTGGCGTAAATGGTTTTTAAGACGAATTGGAACTGAATTTTAAAGTCTTCTTTCGCTGAGTAATAGAAACAACGAGTTCCATTCCCTGCAGGAAATAGTTTAGCTTTTGTATTTTCTACGTAACGATGCTCTATAGCAGTTATAGTCAACTTGGGGAAACGCCAGGCTTCAAAGCCATGACGATGACCCATCTGCTTTTAATGAAATCATTTTGAATTCTTATCCATTAACAGATGGAGAATATACTGAGCAAATAATGGAATGCCCAATTTGTAATTTAAAAAGTATATAACTAGTATTGTAACGGTCTTTAATAAAAAAGCATTTAAAAGGATAAGGATTAATACGGAGGTGTTAATAGGGATTGATTATTGTCCGCACTTCTATTAAAATGAAAAAAAGTAGTTAGTGGCAAAACTTTGTAATAGATATTTCTATAATAATGTAGAACATTTGTTTGTTCAGTCTTTAATACTTTTCACAGCACACGCAATGATAGATTTTATGTGACCAAATTTTTCACATCTTGAGTTACATTAATACATTTTTATTAGTTTTATTTTTTTAATAAGTCTCCTATGTCGATCAATAAAAATGTAGCTTACTAATGATGAAAAAATTTTCGAAATCTGTCGGGTTGTTTTTGTGTGAAAACATAACAAACATACGTATATCGCGTTCTGGTCTTCCATCGTTTAATTAAAAACAACCAGAGTCAATTTTCACAGAGATTATTTATTACTTTCAACTAAATTATTAATTATTTTTTAAAATTAAATGACAATAACCAATAATTTATGGGTGCAAGGTGTGCACCGAGCAGCACTTCGAGTAAGAATGCCCGTCAGCCTAATGCAAGCCCTTTTATACTAGTTTCTGCGAGTGGGGGTAGTTCGAATGTTGGTAGATATTTGTTGCTAGCTTGCTGCACACCTTGTTACCAACATTAAAATACGTTGCCGCTGTCACGTACATACTTACAAACACAAATCTTTCCTCTTTATAATATTAGTTTAGATTACAGATTGTTACTCTCTTCAAAATACGCTCCACACTAGAAAGCTAAACTTATATTAAATTTTTCTTATGTATAAATATTTTGTCGAAATTTTTTTTTTTATAAATAAAGAGTGACTGAGTAAAGAAGATCCAACAGACACACAGACATAACTCGACTAACGCTTAATTTTTTCATATCATTCTACAAAGTTTTCCTTCGAAGGAAAATTATTTGGTAAAGGTGCGAGCGTTGCGCTTCTACAGCTTATAAATTATTCAATACAAGTATAATCTGTGCATATAATAGGTATTATGGTCAAGAGTCCATTGCGCGATTTCTATAAATGGTCGTGTTTAGCAACTCTTTTGTGATTCGACCTTGCCAGTGAATACAATACTGCTTCCATATGTGTGTTCAGATTAACGATTAACCTCACCTTTTTTTCGTTTTGCATTAACTAGCTAGCTGTACAGGTAAAAAGGTAAGTAGCTGCCCATTAGCCTGCTGCTGAGCAAAGGCCTCCACACTCAGGATTTCTCCTAGGGTTTTTAGAACATAGACCTAATGTGGATTAGCAGTTCTTTCACTTTAATAGTCCAATGTGTCGGCAATCCGACACGACCAAAGAGAGATCAGACTAAGGACCGACGGCTTACACATTGATGGAGCACACCGCCAACTTCACAACTTCGGCCTAACAATGAGAAAATCTTAACAGAAAACTCAATATCGATTTTTTAAATATCCTGACCCGAGACTCGAATCCAGATACCTTATGTAGGTAGTCGAACATGCTAACCAATAGACCAATGAAGCAGTTTGTAACGGACATAAATAGAAACAATTTTTCTGTTTCTAAACATATATATTTCTCTAGAAACCTCCAGACCAAACTTATACTAATTAGAAAAACAACTTCATAAACATACCCCTCTGATAATCGAACCTGGGATTCCACTAAAGAAACAAATGTTTGTTATACTATTACACGAGCAACGCAGTTAACAGTCGAACCAGTATACAATATAATAAAATGTAAGAATTACCATTTTAACAACAATATTCAAAATTTATTCCAACCGATATGATGACCGGATTTTGAAGGTTGGATAGCAACCAGTAAAATACTTTTGCATATATTTGCATTAATATTGAACGTTGTATTGGTTTTTAATTATACATAATTTTTTAATAATATGAGAAATTCACCGACAAAGATATCTGATTACAGATTTTTATCAATTCCCACTAACGAAACTGACAATAAAATCGTAATATTCTGTAAAACCAAATCCCGTTTAAATGTTATTGTCAAAGTGGCTTTAGATAAAAGGTGAATTTAGTGATGTCCCACAGCTGGGCGTAAGCTATTTTGCTCAAATTAAAGGAAGTATTAGCAATCCTTTTTATTTTAAACTTATGTCCCTGAAAGAAATCGTTGTAACGTAACCATTATATCTTTGAAGCATATCCAAAGTATGTGTACACGGCCAATCAAAAACCTGATACTGGTCATCGTCTCTCATGTAATTAGGTTTTGAATTCGGGAAATGTTACTGTTTCAAGGACCTAAAATAGGACACAGTGTAAGCAACATATCAAGTATTACCACAGAGTAGTCGCAGTACATACAGATTAATGAATATAGAACTTTATTATCTAGTAGATACCGATCCCGTGACAGTGGAGTCTACCAAGTTGGACTATAGATTTATTTTCGTTAGTTTTACTTTACTTTTTCTTAATTACTTCCTTTTAGATTAATAGATACACTCTTATATTTATAATCTAATCAATACAGATTTTACTTTACAACGAATATATATCTAACTAATACATTCTTAAATTCGTAACATCATTTACGTAGGTTGTCCGAGATTAGCAAATTTAAAAATTCTCTACAGGTATTGAAAAATTCTTAATTTCAAGGAGGTCTTGAAAGAATGTCTTAAATTTTCCAGTAATTGTTGGCTTGATAAAAATAAAAACAATATGGGTGGTATAATTGTGGGTATAATGGTATAATTTTAATAATTTATAAAGTATTTGAACGTTGAAGTACATGTATTGAAACGGTTTTTAATAGAATATCTTTTGCTAGGATAAGGCTTAATACAGAGGCATGAATAATATGGTTTGATTATTGTCGGCACTTTTAATTTGAAAAAAAAAGAAAGTAGATATAGCGGCGTAACTACAGTAGTTGGACGCATGGTACCGTGGAGTTTCTTGTAGATATTAATAAAAATACGTTCTATAATATTGTAGAACATTTTTTTGTTCTATCATCAATAGTTTTCCCAGAGCACGCGATGACAGATTTTATGTGACCAGTTTTATCACACTTTAGGGTACATTAATGCATTTTTACAAGGGATCCCTATTTTTTTTGAGAAAGTAATATAGCCTATAAAGCTGTATTTTCATTGTACCAACAATGAAAATATAGTGAAAATTTTGGAAATCGGTCCACTAGTTCTTTTATGAATACGTTACAAATATACATACTTATATACAAAAACACAAATGTTTCCTCTTTATAATATCAGTTTAGAAAAATATAAACCAGCACAACTTCGTCTGAGTTCACTTAATCGTGGGACTTTATATGGTGCAATCATTATGATGATTATGTGAGTTGACAGCACATGCCACACTTAACGATCTCAGTAAAAAAAATCTAGTAAAAAATTGACTATAAATTTAAATGAATCATTTCTTATATACAAAATCGAAGCAAATTCGTGAGCAATACTCCTACTCGTATATTGTGTTTTTGTACGCTTTTTTTACAAAATCTACACAAAAAAATATTAAAAAGTTATAGAAATTTGTATCAAATAAAATTTTTATATATTACGTAAAGTATCCCTCAGTGCCTAAAGACCAAAGTCTTGCAACAGTGCGTGTTGCCACTTTCTGTTCTGAGACGTGGTGGCTGCCTATGGGCCTCATGCGGAAGCTCAGAGTCACTCAGCGTGCGATGGAGAGGGCTATGCTCGGAGTTTCTCTACGTCATCGAATCAGAAATGAAGAGATCCGTAGTAGAACCAAAGTCACCGACATAGAACTACGAATCACGAACCTGAAGTGGCATTAGGCGGGGCACATAGTCCAAAGGACCGATGGACGTTGGGGGCCGAAGGTGCTCGAGTGGCGACCCCACACATACCGACCGACAAAGAGGGTCGCTGGTAGCCGCTGGCGCCAAGCGGCGCAAGATCGTAAGACCTATGTCCAGCAGGGGACGTCCTTCGGTTTAGGCGACGTAAAGTATTTCCACTGCCTCATTGATCTACTGGCTAGCATGTTCGATCACAGATATGAGGTCCTGGTTTCTAATTCCGTGTCGGACAACTTCAAAAATAGATATTGAGTTTTCTATTAAGATTTTTTCAATAGTTGCTCGAAGTTGGGACGTAGGCGGTCTGATCTAACCCTGTGCATCGGAGAGCACGTTAAGCCGTCGGTCCTGCGCCTGATCTCTCTGTTCGTATCGGATTTCCGTCACATCGGCCTATAAGAGTCGAGGAATAAAGAGTCCACTTGCGTACTATGCCAACCTTCCCGCGGTGAGTCTATGCTCTAATAACCCTGTGGCCAGCAGTGGGACGTTAATAGGCTGCAAGTTACTTTTTTTTAAAGTATTTCCGTCAAATATAAAATTTTATTTAAGTATCTCAACAATTGATGTGAAACTTAATATGGACTCGTAAAGGGCTTTTAGCAATACAAACATTTACTTCGAATGTTGACGTAGCCCGGTGAATTTGGACAAGTAACCGAATATCACGTCTGACGGTAAGTAATAATACTGACTAAAATGGAAACGCAACCTGGAAATTCAAAGCATTAGCCGGCTGCTATGCTATATGGTAAATCTTTTGACATAGATTTCCTAGATCGATTATGGATATTTGGACTGTATATTTAAATAAAAAGCCATAATAGCCCAGTGGTATGACACGTAGATTATTGAAATGAAACATTTTCAGATGAAAATTTTTACGGATGAAACGCGTGATAGCGTCACTAAGATGTGCAGCGTTTTTTATGCTAATTCGTTTGAAAGTTAGGCAGTTTTGATATTTATAAATAACATGTGGTATTTTAAATTGCCACTCGTCATTTAATAAATTAATATACTATTTTTCACAAATAAATATATATAAAATAAAACTATTTCATAAAATCTCTTTTCTAAATTTTAAATTCAAAAACAAAATTTAATTTAAAAAAGTAATACTGACAAAAAATACGTGGCATTTTCTATTTACACTTCGTCATTTGAGATTTCAAAGTTTTAGATTTGTATAAATAAAGTGTCTACTTTGTACGCACGCAGTTTTAGTCTTTTTTATTTAAAAGAAAGTAATTCATTTGCATCATAAGATAGTCTCTCCCCATTTCCACTACATTTTCCTCTGAAAAATTTCATTCGCGACATTCGGTTTGACTTAATTTAACCCTCTCATATATGAAGTGCTTTTCTGTCTCGAAAGCAAATGGAAATGTGAATGCAGTCGCGTTTTAATTAAAATCTGTATTTTGTCATTCAAATAACAAGCTGACATAATTCGTGTATACTTCATTCGGTTATTCAAACGTTAGATTACGATCTGTCTAGACTATGTGTTAGCGATCATTATTATTTTATTTGTGGATTGCTATTAAATTACTATATTTGTTTATTATGCTGGGGTCTTTGTAATTATATCAGTGAAACGTTTACTTGTGCTATATCTGGTTTAACGCTATCCAAGAAATTCTCAAATTTAATAAAAAATTCTAGTTGCTCATCGTTTTTATGATTGATTTATTAGTCAATGGAAGTGTATACTTAAAATTCATTAAAAGTGTGCAATATAATGAGAATAGCATTACTTAACCTACAAATTAGTGACCGACTTTAAAATATGGACCCTCCATAATGGTTCTAAATGTCTTGCAGCTAAAGAAATAACCACTAAAAATGCTACCTTTTTGACCGCAATGAGACTGGTGGTTTAATAACTATTAATATAAATCTTCTTTCATTATTCAATTCTTTTCTAACTAAACTTCTAGAAAGCTGGAATGATTTTGATGTACGTTTTTGTACCTGTGTCATCCTCAACAACAATATTCCTCCTCCTCTGGTCATCGCTCACTGCTGAGCATTGTGATGTTTCCGACGAAGCAAGCTATGCCATCTTTACCGATCGGTAGCGATGTGGATGGCCTGACTGGCTTTGGTAAATCAAATCAAATCAAATCAAAATATCTTTATTCAAGTAGGCATATTACAGCACTTTTGAATCGTCAAATTTTTGTTTTTTCTTTTCCTTTCCACACTCTAATTCTAATGTACGTCTGATGATGATACTCCAGAACGACTTAAAATCTAAAGTTACGAGGGTTCCTTCGCGCCCCGATCCGAGAAGAGCCCACAACAAACTCAGTCGGGTATTCTGTTTTTTTTTTTTTCATCATCATTACAATATCATGTTAGTTTAATATATTTCAATTCAAATTAGAGCAGTTCGTTCACTCCCACGCGTTTTTATCGTCTAAGTACTCTTGCAACTTATAATACGATTTTTCTATCAACTTTCTTTTAACAAAGACTTTGAATTTATTAATTGACATTTCTAAAACGTCTTGTGGGAGTTTATTATAGAAACGTATACAGTTACCCTTAAATGAGTTGTTAATTTTATGCAGCCTACTAGAATTTACAACAAGTTTGTTTTTGTTTCGTAAGTTATATGAAATACATTCACTCTTTTTATTAAAAGAGTCAATGTTTTTGTGTACGTACAACAAGTTTTCTAATATATATACGCAGTGAACTGTCATTATGTTATGTGTATGGTATTCACCTGTTCCGCTACCTAATCGGACCATCGCTTCTGACTTCGGCCTCTGGGTCTTTTGCCTCCCATCTTTCCGGTAAATATGAGTTTCTCTAGGTTATCTCTCAGCTTTCGCGCGATATGTCCAAAGAACTGTAGTATGCGCTTTAGACATATCGCGAAAAGCCTTTGAGTTACCTCTAGTTTCTCCAAGATGGAAACATTCGTCCTGTGTGCAGTCCAGGGGATCCGCAACTTATCTTAGATTATATTATAAATGCGTAAAAACATTATAAATGCGTAAAAAAATGATAGAAAAGAGATCAGTTTTATTTCCGGCTCCTGTCATCGAATTTCGATTTTACTCTTAAGTTTAATTTGTATATCTCTTGAATGGAATGTCCGATTTGAATAATTTATAAGTTATTTTACAGGTATTGAAACGGTCTTTAATAAAAATATCATTTAATAGGATAACTGTTAATACAGAGGTCTGGTTTGATTATTGTCGGCACTTTTATTAACTTTTAAAATATAAAAAGAAGTTATAGTGGCATAACTACAGTAGTTAGACATATGGTATTGTTGACTTTTTTGTAGATATTAATACGTTATATAATATTGTAGAAGATTTTTTGTTCTATCATTAATAGTTTCTACAGCACACGCGATGACAGATTTTACGTGACCAATTTTTTCACACTTTGGGTTACATTAATGCATTTTTCATAGGGATCCCTATTTTTTTAAGAAAGTAATATAGCTTATGTCGCTCAGTGAAAATGCAGCATTCTAATGGTGAAAAAATTTTTGAAAATGGTCCAGTAGTTCATGTGTGACAACGTCACAAACATACATACATAATTACATACAAAAATGTCAATACATTTTTTTGTTCTATCATCTTTAGTTTCCTCAGCGCACGCGATGATAGATTTTTTCAGAGCTTGGGTTACATTAATGCCTTTTTTGTTAAGGATCTCTATTTTTTTTAAAGTAATAAAGTTTTGCTCTCGAGGAAATTGCAAGTTTCTAATGGGGATTTTTTTTTAATCTAGTACTTTTGTGAGAAATCATTACAAACATAAAACTAATGATTCCCCTTTATAATATCCGTTTAGATTAAGAAAATCGAAGTCTTCAAATTTGCATAAAAACAAGAAATGTACGAGAAACACTGATATTCGATTGCCTTCATTTCGCATATGACCACTAACAATAATTAAAAACTAAAGCGTGGGATTTGGTCATGTTTTATAAATACCATGGCGTCATAACGCCATTATGAGTTACGTAATACTTTGCAGCTATGTTTCCAATGTGTCTAACACTTGAATAAAACCTAACGCAAATGAAAAAATAAACATGTTTATGTTTAGGTAGATTCTAGAGATATCGCTCGATAAATATAAATTCTTTATTAAAAGTTAAAATCGTATAAAATGATATAAATCGATAAAAAAACGTTAAGTGCGTGCGTATAAAGTAAACATGTCAGAAGTGAAACTTCTTTGGCAAACAAATTTTTAATTCTTGTTTATATTTATACAAATCTAAAACTTTAGGTTTTACTCAGAGGGTGGGAAAAAGGATATGTGAGGAATTTAATTGGCATTAAAATGTTAAAAGTGTTGACAATTAATACAAATAATTTATTGAAACCTCAAATGAGGAATTTTAATTAAAAATTCCGTGTTTATGAATTAAAAATTTAGAAAAGAGAATTAATGAAATATTCTTATTTTATATTTCATGAAAAATAGTATATATAAATTATTGAATGACGAGTAAACAAATTAAAATGCCACATGTTATTTGTAAATATTAAAACTACCTTACCTTCAAACGAATTAGCATAAAAAAACGCTGCACATATTCGTGACCTGCACATCCGTTAAAAATTTTTCCCTCATGCGTCTAAAGAAGTTTCTCTTCTAAAAGCGTGGAAGGGAATGAATTGAAATTAACTTAGTTAAGCTAATCTATATAAAATAAATAAAACTTTCGGTTTCCCTATTGAGTCTTCTGCCGTTTTGCATTTAAGGGACATTTTTGTTTCTTCAATAACTCGCTTATTTTCAACTTCACATGAAAAATGATAATGACCAAAGTTGATTGGAATTAAATTTCCTACAACTTTTTCTTCATCAATTTTTGCTAATGTCAATATTTTTCGAATTAGACCTATAGGAGTGGATGATTTTTTTTTGTCAAAATTTCGCTTATATATTTCCTGTTCTATAAGTTGTTCGGAAGTAAATTTCCTATAATTTTGGTCTTTATCAATTATTTCTTAGCATCACTATTTTTCAAATTAATCATAAAGAGTGGATGATTTTTTTACATCATTGAACACCATTTACGTAGAATGTCCGTAGCAGAATAAAAAATTACTCTACAGGTATTGACAGAATTATTTTTTAAAAATAAGAACAAAAATTCGTATCGCAAAACTTTCGTCTAAAATATTAGAGAAGAGATTTAGTTCCAAATATTTTATTGTTTCCGATATCCCTCAGTGCCTGAAGACAAAGCTCTTCGAACAGTGCGAATTGCCCGTGATGACCTAAGGCTCCGAGACGTGCTCGCTAACTATGGGCCTCATTCGAAAGCTCAGAGTCACTCAGCGTGCTATGGAGTTTCTCTACGCAATCAAATCAGAAATGAGGAGATCCGTAGCAGAACCAAAGTCACTGACATAGCCCTACGAATCGCGAACCTGAAGTGGCAATTAGCGAGGCATATAATCCGACGGACCGATGGACGTTTGGGCCCGAAGGTGGTGGAGTGGCGATCCCGCACCGGGCGGCGGCGCAGTGTAGGAAGACCTCGCCTTTTTTTACGGTGGGAAATGCCTTTACGCACCCTGGCAGTAACCCAGAATACACCATTAAAACCCAGGCGATACCCTCCCCATCCTTTAGGAGCGCCCCTGAGGATCGGTTGACGCAATCTACTCTGGTACTCCGGGGTAGGGAGACCTCCCTCATGGTGGACCGACGATATAAAGAGGGTCGCCGGTAGCCGCTGGAGCCAGGCGGCGCAAGATTGGGCCTTGTGGACGTCATTACGTGAGACCTATGTCCAGCTGTGGACATCCATAGGTTGAAGCAACGATTATTTCAAAACTTCCCTATAAAAAATTGGACATTGGAGTTCGACTCGGGTTACATTATTTTCCTTAGATTGACATTTTTAAATTATTTATGATATTTGGTCATGGTACACAACTTATATTGTCGTAATTTTAAATTACCCGTAACAAACTTCAACTACTCGTTTTACTATAAAAGTGAGCTTGAAAATAAGGCAAATTTTAACGGGTCTTCGATGCGTTATATGCTCTTTGAAAGCGTACAGAGATTAGTTCCGCAAGCTGGGAAACAGTTTATAAAATTGCGTCCATAAACAGTATTTATTTATTCCGATATGAAAGCTATGGCTATAACTACACGTTAATGTCATCTTAGTCACAACACATTGTTGGCAAGAGTTACAATGATATATATTTTGGTTTAAATACTGCTATATAATATTCCTCTGATACAATCGTCTAATGGCATATTTTGTAAACTAATATTATAAAGAGGTATAATTTGTGTTTTTGAATGTATATATGTATGTTTGTAATGTTTTCACAAAAAGTGTACTGGACCGATTACATTTTTTTTTTACCATTATAAGGCTTCACTTTCGAACGACATAGATTGACATTTCTTTAGATTTTTACGATTTTAATAATTTAAAAAGTATGTTACAGGCAT
Organism: Elymnias hypermnestra; assembly: GCA_015832385.1. Lineage (NCBI taxonomy): Eukaryota > Metazoa > Arthropoda > Insecta > Lepidoptera > Nymphalidae > Elymnias > Elymnias hypermnestra. The sequence goes on along the minus strand of JACTOM010000079.1, from coordinate 3,117,987 downwards.
TGAAAGGATCTTTAATAAAATATCATTTAATATGATAAAGATTAATACAGAGGTATGAATAATATGGTTTGATTATTGTCGGCACTTTTATTAACTTTTAAAATGTAAAAAGTACTTACAGTGGCATAATAACAGTAGTTGGACATATGGTATTATTGACTTTTTTGTAGATATTAATACGTTCTATAATATTTTAATAGAGGTTTGTTCTATCATTAATAATTTCTGCAGCACACGCGATGACAGATTTTATGTGATCAATTTTTTCACACCTTGGGTTACATTAATGCATTTTTCTAAGGGATCCCTATTTTTTTGAGAAAGTAATATAGTTTATGTCACTCAGTGAAAATGCAGCTCTTTAATGGCGAAAATTTTTTTTAAATCCGTCCAGTAGTTTCTGTGTGAAAACGTTTCAAAAACACAAATGTTTCTTCTTTATAATATTAGTTCAAACTTCGTAAAGTCACAATCAATTACATAGAAAGAAACATTTAAACGTTTTTCATAAATTAATATTCAAAAAAATATAAACAATATTTTATAAACTATTGAAAATTTTTGAAGATATATGTAACAATACTGTGAATTAACAGTAGGAATTAAAAAAAAAACAACATTAAAAACCTCTATCAATATAAAACAGTTATCAAAGCTGACAAGCTATAAATACTCTTATATTAAATTTGGTATTCATATAACAGGTTTAACAAAATTGAATTATATTCCCATGGAAATAAAGTTTACTTTGTAATAACATTATTATCGGTAAAAATAGAGGGAAAGAAGTTATTTCCTTACCTTATTATCGCTGTCAATCATACACAAAAGCCTGTTTACGTTATAAAAGTTGTTAAGGTTAAAGGCCTTTTTTAAAATTATCATTATTTCCTTACTAATAACTTTGTCTGTGGTGGTTTCACTCCAAAACTACTGAACCGATTTAAATGAAATTTGGTACACAGATAGTCTAGAAACTGAGAGTGAACATAGGCTACTTTTAAATACGAAAAAAGAGGTCAAAGCCTTGGAACTATTGTCATTTTTAGAGCGAGACGCTTGAAGCTTATTCTTCTTCTTCTTTTAATAATTGGCTTTCAGGTGTGACAAGGCACGCACAATTTTACCAGTGTCACGTTACCTGGAGAAGGCTCGTAGGAGATTGTACGGTTTCTGTGATTGTAAAACAAAATTTTAATAATCTACAAATAGTTGTACATATATATTCTAATTCGAAATCGATATTGAGTTTTCGATTAAGATTTTCCCAATATTTGCCCGAAATTGGGAAAAATTTGGCGGTGTGATCCACCCCCGTGTTTCAGAGAGCACGTTAAGCCGTCGGTCCTGCGCCTGATCTCTCTTCGCTCGTGTCGGATTGCCATCACGTCGGACTATGAGAGTGAAGGAATAGAGAGTACACTTGTGTACTATGCCTGCCAATCCGCAGTGGAGCAGCGTGGTGGGTCTATGCTCTAAAAACCCTCTCTCATAGGAATGAGGAGGCCTGTGTCCAGCAATGGGACGTTAATGGGCTGCTACTTACCTTTTTTTATAAATAGTTTTCGCCTTATAGTCGTTTACTAAAAAGAAAATAAAACATTTCGGGTTAGTAAAACTTATTTTTTAGGCTGTTTTGATATAAATAAATATGACATCCAAAGGTTGTAAAAGTTACCCTTAAGGGTGTAAAATAAGTATACTTACTAATATTATAAATGCAAAAGTAACAATGTTTATCGCGCTTTTACGCCAAAACTACTATTTAAATGAAATTTGATACACAGATAGTCTAGAGCCTGAAAACAGATATAGGTTATTTTTCAGACAACGTACACGCTCACTAAAAACGTGTACCTCAATTTCCGACAGGATCTGGATATAAGCGAGGTTTACTAAGAGATTTCCTTTATCATTAACCCTTTGTTTTACCAATCGTCATACATATTCCTTTCTCGACGTAAACTAATAACGGATGTTCTGTTATTTCAACGGAATCAAGAATTACGCGGGTAACACCACGGGGAACAACTAGTTTTATTATATTCACAAAGTAATTTACCTTATAATACAAATAAGTAAAAATTAAGCTTTGAGAACTTTGTAATTTTAAATTAGTAGCTCATCACTTAATACCTATGAAAATATATCTATACGATAGTGATATCTAATAAAAATCTGTCTGTATGTTTGTTCCCGCCAATCTCTAAAACAGATCCTCACTAATTATAAATGCGAAAGTAACTTTGTGGCGCTTTTACGTCACAACTACTGAACCGATTTCAATGAAATTTGGTACACAGATAGTCTAGAACCTGAGAAAGGTCATACCTTTTAACGTAGATAACGTAAACGGTCATTAAGAACAAATTTCCCCATATTGCTACTGCATCCGGATATATAAGCGGATAAACAACCACTTACTGTAAGATCTCCAAAAATATTCAACAGATTGACTATAAATTAAGCATTTAATATCCGATCGGTACGTGGCCTCTTACTAAGAAAGTGTTCCCCATATTTCCACGGGATCTTACTAATGATCGGATACTTACTGAGTGATTTCCCTTATTTGATTTGAGATTCGTCATATTTGTTCTTTTCTCGACGTAAACTCGCACTAATAGCGGGATAACGGAAGCGAGAACTACCCGGGTAACACCGCGGGGAACATCTAGTTATATATTAGTTTGTTACAATAACAGGTACTAAGGTTAAAGACCTTTTGTAGAAAAAAATAAACAATGCACATGGCGGAACGATTATGTGAAATGTCAACGTTTCTTACATCTGCGATTACAATTATGTCGTAATTGCACATTTTCTACTGCCATTGTCAGTTAATTCCGTGTTATGACGTTTTTGACAGTTGATTTGTACATGGAAAGTGCGTGTTTTCTCCTGCTATTCAGTAGTGGGAAAAATCTATTATTACAATTGTATTTACCACTTATCCTTCCATATTATGAAACAAAGTCCCCCATAGAGTCTGTCTGTGAAAAACTCAAAAACTACTGAACTGATATTCATGCGGTTTTCACAATAGATAAAACAATACCTTAAGATTGTTTAGGTATATATTTTTGTCAAAATGTTGTAACAAAGTATCTTATAACAATTCCTCTTTTTAACCAACTTTGATTACAGGCAGTTATACATTTTGCCAAATATCGCACCGTTACTGTAAGCCGTTTAGGAGTTCATCACATTTTAACTAAGACAATCACTTGACCATACCGAAGTTACGGTAGGTGACTCAAATAACCAGAGATCTTATAAAAGATTCTGCCGAATATCGTTAATTTCCTCCTAAGAATTGAAGAGTTCCGTTACTTTGTCTTGGATCCCATGATCACAACCTAACCAAACTATCATCAAACAACCCTTGAAGTATATCCTTTCCAATAAAAAAGTTGGAGTGATCTTGAGTTATTCGTCCATTTGTCGAGCACATGCTTAATGCGAATTTAAGACTTATCCGGTTTTACTCATGGATGTCATCATCAGAACTGGATTAAAAACAATGGGACCCTATGACGAGCACCACCTTTCGTATAAAAAAAAATCATGAAGATCGGTCCACCCAGTGGGAAGATATGAGGTAACAAACATAAAAAAAAATACAGACGAATTGATAACCTCCTCCTTTTTTTGAAGTCGGTTAAAAATATTGACTCTTTAATAAAAACAATGACTTCATACAACTTAAGACACAAAAACAAACTTGTTATAAATTCTAGTAGGCTGCGTACAATTAACTACTCATTTAAGGGCAACTGTATACGTTTCTATAATAAACTCCCACAAGACGTTCTAGAGATGTCACTTTATAAATTCAAAGTCTTTGTTTAAAAAAAGTTGATTGAAAAATCATACTATAATTTGCAAGATTACTTAGACGATAGAAACGCGTGGAAGTAAACGAATTGCGCTAATATGATATTGTAATGATGAAAACCCGACTGAGTTTGTTGTGGGATCTTCAGTGTTCAAGGCGCGACGGAACTCTCGTAACTTTAGATTTTAAGTCGTACTTTAATACCATCAGAATTAGTGTGTGGAAAATATATTTGACGATTCAAAAGTACTGTAATAGACCTACTTGAATAAAGATATTTTGAGTTTGAGATGACTTTATAATAAGTATTCCGATTTACACAGCGACTCCGCCGGCGAGGTCGAGGTCCCCGATTTCTGACTTCACCCGTACGTGGACTTCACCCACGTTCCCGGGGGCGCTTCTGATTCTCCCTTTTCAGGTGATGTTTCTACGATAACGTCGCTCCAAGCCGAGGCTCGGTCTCGCAGGAGACGCCCTTGGAGCGGCGTTTCCCCGAAGAGCGAGCCCTTTTCAGGGCTCGCACTCGAAATGTGGCGGCCTCCATAAGAGCCCATCCTCCTTCCGGTTACGCTGTAAAAGCCAGTAGGGCTAACAGCTAAACACGGTCAAAACAAAAAAAAAAGTATTCCGATGTCTTCTGTAATCTCGACATTTTTGGTAACAGACTTACTTTTTTGTTAATACTTTAAAAAAGGAACAGTATATTGCTAGTGTCAGCTTGTATATTTTATTTAAGTTTATTATTGGTGTTATTTTTTCTTTTTTTATTGATAACATATGTTCAAGTTACTTCCTTAATTTTAAGCGCAAGTCAAGATCATATTTTGTAATGTGACGTAGTTTTAATTAATGCTCATTGTCTCACACGTCTATATGTATAAGACATTCTATGATTGATCTAAATTAGATTACATTTAATAAAGAAATAAAAAGTGTAAGTGAACATAATCAAATGCTAAAACCTCCAATCAAATGGAAACCGTATCGAGTGCGAAAGTAGTTTATTTTCTCTCGTTCCAGTTTTTCAACATAACTTCATAGTTTTTTATTAAACGCGACTCGTTTTCATTAAATTAAATGCAATTACATCAAACCAAAGCGAGAAATACAATTTCTAACTGGTTTATATTCATTTTGAACTCAACTATTTCGAAGTTAACATTGATTATGTCTATATACTTTAAAGCTGTCAAATTTTCACAAAAACACAGGCTGTATAAATGACACTTAAATAAATACACTAAAAAGTAAAAAAATTACGTATTCTATTTTAGAGAATAAAAAATTTACTCTCAACATTTTTCCCTAACGCGCCAAAAGAAGAATATCTTCAAAAAATCTTTTCAAAAAACTAAAATGTTGACCATAGCTAACTTCAGGGTGTCGGTTTTTTGTGACGGTGTGCACGCATCGTAAAAGTTTACTCTCATAATTTTTTCCTAACGCGGCAAAAGAAGTATAACTTCAAAAAATCTTTTCAAAAACTAAAACGTCGACTATAGCTAACTTCAGGGTGTCGGTTTTTTGTGACGGTGTGCGTGTGCATTGTTAAAAATTATTCTCATAATTTTTTCCTAACGCGGCAAAAGACGCATAACTTCAAAAAATCTTTTCAAAAACTAAAGCGTCGACTATAGTTAACTTCAGGGTGTCGGTTTTTTGTGACGGTGTGCGCGTGAATTGTTAAAAATTATTCTCATAATTTTTTCCTAACGCGACAAAAGACGCATAACTTCAAAAAAATCTTTTCAAAAACTAAAATGTCGACAATAGCTAACTTTATTACGAATACTTTGTTTTGAAGGCGGCTCTTTTTTTGTTAAAATTTTTATTTATTTTTTGATTTTTAGTGAATCTGAAGATAACTAACAAATTTATCTCAATATGTGTACACCTAAAAACGTTTTGCTCTTTTAATGAAAGAACTTTACAAAATTAAATTTACAATGATGTCGTCACAGCCGGGATCGAACCCGCAACCTAATACTCGTACGTTACAGTTTAGTTATTTTGCCAGCTCGCTATCACCAGCATCCAGCTTATAAATATTGCAATGCAGCAACAAACGTAAGCTAATTGCTATTTGATTACAGACACTAATATATTGTTAAAAATCGCACCCTTACTGTAAGCCGTTGAGGAGTTCCATTGATCATCATATTTAACTACGACAATCACTTGACCATACCGAAGTTACGGTAGACTCAATTATCCGGAGATCTTATAAAATATTCTGCCGAGTTTTATTAATTTGCTCCTAAGAATTGGAGAGTTCCGTTACCTTGTCATGGATCCCATGATCAAAACTTAACCGAACTATAATCAAACAACCCTTGAAATATATCCTGTCCAATAAAAAAAGAATAATCGAAATCGGTTGGAGTGATCTTGAATTATTCGTCCATATGTCGAGCATATGCTTAATGCAAATTTAAGAATTATCCGGTTTTCTCATGGATGCCATCATCAGAATTGGACCAAAAAATGGGAGCAAATGGGAAGCACCACCTTTCATATAAAAAATGAATCCTCAAGATCGGTTCACCCAGTCGAAAGTTATGAGGCAACCTAACAAACATAAAAAAAATACAGACGTATTTATAGCCCCCTCCTTTTTTTGAAGTCTTTTAGAAAGAATCATCAAGATCGGTTNCATTTGGCGATTCAAATAAAAGTGCTGTACCTACTTGAATATGGAACTTTTGGATTTGAATATATGAAATCTTTAGCAGTATCATAACTTTTTAGTTCTGCAAAAAGGGATAGACACTGCCTTTGTGCGTGTAAAAAATAAACGGGAATCCTCCTCCGGTTATCGACTTTCCAGTAAACGAGTTTAACATGCGAGGGAGTGCACCTTCTATTTTCGGCCACGCATTTTCAGTTACAGCTAGTGTTCACGGACGACGCGACGCCATTTTGGCTCGCCACATCGCGAAGTTTACGTATTTCCTATTAATTATTGATAAATATGTCCACACTCATCGCCAATACTGTGTCCGGGATTAACATTAAAGTGAGATTCATTTACCTGATTTGTACATTGAGATTCCTAAACGATAATATGCTAAATATTTGTGCATCGAATTACTGTACCTAATTTGGTATCATTGTGCAAAACGAGGATTGTCACATAGCCCTTACTTTTTACTCTTATAAAACTGTAACATTCACTTTTATCATATAGATTTTTTCTAGTGTTATAGGAGGCTATAAATGTGTCTGATGATGTAATAGTAAAAAGTGGAAGGATTTTTTTATTGCAATTATTTTGAAGTATTAACCAGTGAAAGTCTCGATATCGAGGATAAATAGATCGACTAAGAAACAATAACCAAAACAAATAACTGATAGACGAACATAAATTAAAAGGTGTTAAGGTATTAGCAACATAGGCATAGTAAAAACCTGTTTCTTTCTTACTTTACAAAAAGACGTCTTAATTTAACTTTTACGGATGGTTACATAAATATATTATAAAGCAAATATTACGTTTTTCTTATAATAGAAAGGAATTATCTGTCCTATTATTATTTACGAAAGTACATTTGATTTGATTTTGGCACACAAACGAACAGGGGCCTTGTACATAGATAAATAACGGCAAATCCGCCTTTTTCAAGATATTTCGGTTCTTTTTAATACCTATGTGACTTAATAAATCAACATAGGTATTAGGCAACATGTTAAATACTTAGAAATAAAAGAAAAATTAGTAAAAATAGTGATTCTTAAAATACAAATAATGATTAAAGGCCCAGTACTATCGCCCGTGCCTCGGAGAACACGATAAGCCGTCGGTCCTGCGCCTGATCTCTCTCCGATCGTGTAGGATTATCGTCACATTGGACTATGGCAGTGAAGGAATAGAGAGTGCACTTGTGTACTATGCCTGCCAATCCGCAGTGGAGCAGCGTGGTGGATCTATGCTCTAATAACCCTCTCTCAGCCCAGTGTGCCCAGCAGTGGGACATTAATGGGCTGCTACTTACCTTACTACCGCCAGCAGACAGCTGATATAAGAAAGATACAAAAGAATAACAATGCTGATGTTATTTGCTACTTTTATAGAAATATTTGTAGGGGAACGGGAAATACCAAGCATGACAAAACTTATGAAAATTGTAACGGAATTCTTTGTTTTTAAACATATTTGGTATTTGTTTGAACAATGGATTGATCTCATTTCAGTGAGATAAGGTATTTGTCAATATTTACTTCTGGACATTGTTTGTTACTTTTAAAATCAAAATAATATTGCAGTTTTGAAATTTAAGATGTTATAACAAACAAACTAGTCAGTTTTATTATAATAACAGATCACAGGAATTTGCCTTCCTATATAATATTTTATATACTATTAAGGTCATAAAAACTTTTTTAAACGCGCTGTCTACTTCATTTTGTGGGTATTGAATGAGATCGGGCCGTCACGTTCGGTTATGTAGTAAATGTACTTGATGTATAATATTGTTAACATGTTACTGACTTTATATTTCCTTTTTCAGAGCTCTCAAAATCGCCTGCTGATCAAAAATGGACAAGTGGTCAACTTTGATGGGATGGAAGATGCTGATGTATACATCGAGGATGGAATTATCAAGTAGGTATCCCTTTTGCTAAGACCGTACTTCAACATATTCCCACAGGGTCGGGAACTATGCGTGTGACATCTTTGAATACAGTTATATGGTGAAATCAGGTTATTGGCGGTTAAAACTTCACGTAAAGGATTGAAGTGGATATCTTAGAAGATATCATAGATTTAACAAGAGGAGTAACAGCGGCTGGTGGAGTGTACCTATCGTCCCGGTTGGGAGCAGTCAGTGGGCGCGGGATATTGCAAAGCAAAGAGACCATTTTTGCTGAGGTATTAGGAGACTGTTTCCGAAAACGAAGACAACGATAGTACTCATAACACTTTTGGAGATGGATCGGAAAAAAATCGATCCCAATTTAACAAAATCGTATTTTTAAAACGTTTCATTAGGTTTATTTACGCTCAATGATGATAGTACAGCTAAATAAAGCGATAGTGTCATTAAAAATACATTACTATAAAAAACCAGCAATGAAACGCAAAATTAAAAACAGCTGGTGTCACAACTCGAGTCAATAACCACAAGTAACGCAAGCTGTTTTGAATTTGTGTTTCATTGCTGGTTTGTTTTTAGTTAAGTGTTTATTTATGGAATTATCTTTTCATTTGTTACTAACATGATGGAGATTAAAAATATGATCAGGATCGAGTACTTCCGTTCCATCATCGAAGGTGTCATTAGTAATATCGTTGTCTGTCTTTTCGGAAGCGGTATCCTAACACTTTATGTAGTTGGTTACTAATTACTAATATATCCATTTTACCACGGGTTCGGGAACTACTTGGATATCCATAGAATAACCCTATTCCGGATCTTAGTTTTGTAATTATGACATTTTCCTCGACAACGTATTTTAACTTTCGTTGTTTTTATTACGCCTACTAATTCAATTGTACACGCGATGTAACAGTTTCTAATAGCAATCAATTATGTAACTGTTAATGACTTTATAACATGGAAATATTCACTGTCCATTTCCGAGTAATCTTGACTAAGAAAAATCGTTACAAAGTTCATTTTGAAAGATCCTCAAAATGAACTTTTCTGAAGTACATCAGATATTGATATTAAAGATCGATTTGAGAGCTAAGCTTACGAGGGTTCCGTCGTACCTTGTTCTAAGATGAATCCATAGAAAACACAGTCGGATATCCTTTCTATAATTGTTGAGATATCACATGCAGACTTCTTACCATCACCAACGAGAAATAACGCAACTGTTCAGTCCACTAAAATACCATAATTATGTTATACTCACTATCAGTCACAATCAGTCACCCGCGTAGGGATAGGGATGTCGGAAATGCAATAAAGTATCGATATATATCATATCGATGTATTTTTAAATATCAACATCGATTTAAATATTTTTAAGAAAAAATATCGATATATCGGAATACGGCCGGGTAGTTAAAGTTGAAAGTGACAGATTAAGTTGCCAACTTAAAATCCAAATTATAAAACAGCAATCCTGTTGACCAAAACTAAAAAAATACATTAAATATAATTTGTAATAAAGAAGGGAGTATAAAGAGTAGTTCCTTCTTAGGATTTTTTATTCAAGAAATAAATCGATTTTCATACCTTTTTGATACTTGGAATTTTATATCGATACATCGATATATCATGACATTAAATATCGCTCCAAGATATCGATACATTGAAAAAATAATATCGATGTATCGAAATTTTTTCAACAAGCCTATGTAGATAATAAAAAAAGCTTGTTTTTCACTTAGTTTTTAATTACTTCCTTTTAGATTATTAGATACACACTTACCTTCATGATCAAATCGATATACAGATTTTGCTTTATAACGAATATATCTAACCAATACATGTTTAAATTCGTAACATCATTTACATAGAATGCCTAACATTAGTCAATTTAAAAATACTCTACAGGTATAGAAAGAATTTTTAAAATAGGCCTAGTAATTTTTAGCTGGATTATTATAAATTATTAACAATAAAAACAAAAATTCAAAATGCAAAACTATAATATTAGAGGAGTGATTTATTTGTAATACTTTTTTGTCTCAGAAGTTCCCTATACCCGATAATTGACACAATTCTCTTTAGATTGAGATTATTAAATTCGTTATATCTTTCGAATAGAATGTCTCATTTTAATCATTTAAATTAGGATAAGGATTAATGCAGAGGTATGTATAATATGGTTTGATTGTTGTCGGCATTTTTAAAATGAAAAAAAAAAAAAATAGTTATAGTGGCATAATTACCGAAGTTGGACATGTGGTATCGCGGACTTTTTTTAGATATTAATACGTTCTATAATATCTTCAATAGCTTTCGCTTTTTGTTTACATTTTACATTCATTGATTTATGTAGGGATCCCTATTTTTTTAAGAAAGTAATACAGCCTATGTCGCTCAGTGAAAAAGCAGCTTTCGAATGGTGAAAAAATTTTGAAATGTAATTTTTGTGTGAAAACATAACAAACATACATATATACAGAGAAAAACAAAAATTTTTCCTCTTTTTAATATTAGTGGTATATATAACTAAGTATATATATAAACTTGACTACTTTGACGATTAAAAAGCGTGGGAGGAATGAATTGCTTTATTCTACATAAAATTACAGACACAGAGAAGAGTATATTGAAATAATGTTGGGTAAAACCGCATACCCGACTGAGTTTGTTGTGTACTCTTCTCAAGCCTGGCCGCTAAGGCGACTTCGTAACTTTAGATTCTTTAATGTCATAATTAGGAATAATGTGTGAGACCTACTTGACTAGAGAATTTTTTAATTTGAAATGAGCTAAAATTGTCTTTATTCTGCTTTACATGTAGCCATGAAGACTAAATAGATAATAATGATGTAGCTAATGATGATAGGTGAATAATAATTTGAAAGCTCCTAGATACTAGTCGTCACACCATTCTTCTCATCAATCTTCAAAATTTTACTGGTTTTTGTGGACCCTGTGCCGGTTCAATACTATCATATACCGAATCCCCCCCATCGAAAATAGACCAATTTTAATAGACACCCGCTTACAAATTGTCAACCCCCATTTCTTTATCACGCCGACGTATCCCCCTTAGAGTCTCGTGGACCCTTGGGGGTCCATCTAAACCACTTTTAAATCACCGATCTTTAATAAAAATAAAATCATGCCTGCATGCATGCGTTAAATTTCTAAGAAGTTAACTGCTCATTACATATTCGCCCAATTTATTTACTCGTATATAGACAAGTTTAAACATAAATAAGAAAAAACTATTTGGAAAACTGGTATAATAAAAAGTCAGTATAATTGATATAACTATAGGTCCCTACAGATCCTACTTATGCAGGTTTCATTGCACATTACATATTTAACATTTCGATAAGAGATCCATAGTTTTCTATAAATATTTCGTCACGTTAGACAAATCGAGATACGAATTGGAGTTATTTTAAGACGCTTCAACATTAATACGAATGTGTTGAATGAGTCAGTGAGTATTGGGAAATGTTCATGCTAAATGTGTTTTTCTTGTCAACAATCTAGCAAAATACAATGCATTCGTATATATTATTTCATCGAGAAATACTAGAAATGGCAAATGAAATAAGTGACTGTTACCTACCGCAAATACTGGAAAAGATTAGACATTTAAGGAAATTATCTACGTAAATATAAATTCTACTATTTCCAAATGAAACCTCTGAATAAATAACAATTTTAGTAAAAACTACTGTGTATACAGGATAAATGTCGAAACAACAAATTCTATATGAACTGCAGGAGGGGTCGACAAACCTTTTTGGCCTTGGGACAAAATTTTCGCATAAATACATTTTTTTTCTTAACTAATAAGATATTATTGCTACGATTAATATATATGTCAAAAATTAAATTATTGTTTTAAAAAAGAAATGTTCCATTGCTTTTATTTCTTAATCTAAGGGTCACCAAGCGATCCATCCAAAAAATTACGAACGTATTTCAACGTTATAAAAACAAATACTAACCTATTGATCTAGTGGCTGTCTGGTGATGGTTCACTTATTTGGCTAAAGACGTGAGGTACTGGGATCAAGAAACTCTCAATATTTGCCCTGTGTTGTGTAGTTGGCGATGTGCTTCGGAGAGCACGTTAAGCCGTCGGTTTTACGCCTGATCTCATTCCAGTCGTATTTGATTGCTGTCACATCCCACTATGAGAGTGAAGGCAGAGAGTGCACTTATATACTATGCCTGCCAATCCGTAGTGGAGTAGCATAGTGGGTGTATGCTCTAAAAACCGTCTTTTCTATGAGAAAGGAGGCCTGTGCCCAGCTGTGGTACGTCAAAGAGCTGCTACTTACCTTTTTACCTTTTAATAACGTATCATAAGAAATGTATTATATTGTGTAGCCAGTTGTTTTGTCCGATGTTCTTTCTCCATATTGATTTAGCGAAAACTGGGTCATCCTTTGAAGTGCGAAACATAAGATCTTAAGCAGTCTAACAACGAGCTTAGACATTTAATATTTTAGTTTCTCATAATCTCTAAAGATCTATCTATGATATAAAAATGAAGCGCAAAATGTGTTGTTAATCGCATAACTCAACAACGCCTGGTTAATTTTGACAAAACTTTTTTTTAAATGTTCGACGAAGTCCAAGGATGGTTTTTGCGGCGAGAAAAGTTCGAATAATTGCAGAGAAAACCCCCTAAAAACAGCCCTTTTCTGTTTCCCATACTGACTTATTATGAGTCAATTTGACTTTTATTGCTATGCAATAAAGTTCATAATAGATTACAAGTACTCACTGTTGTCTAAGCAATGTAGGTGTGTTCCTAATGTCAAAGAGTCAAGTTGCACTTTATTACAGCTGCACAAAGTTCAAAATCAATTGAATAGTCACAACCCAACCAAATTTAATAGTCACAAAAATGTAAGAGCTATATATATTTTGTACAGCTGTAATTTCAAACTGAAATCTGCCACATTCCAAATCTTTTTGACAGGAAGGAGTCTGTCGGGTCTGCTAATAATATATGAAATTTTGAATTAATTAGTTTATTTAATTATACCTATTTAGTTGACTCGCGCAAATTCGACTACATCAAATTAGAGAGACAGAATTGAATTACCATAAAAAGGTTACAGTGAGTTAACTTTAACAGATATGATATTGAGTGCTTTTTAAGAACTTTTACAGAACAACAAATGTGATATATGTTTGTATCATAACTTTAACCGTTTCAAAACTATTAAAGATCTTAGATGCTTTCACATCCATTGATCGTGGTGATGTTATATAGCCTATATATATATAAAATAATTATTCGATTCTAACCACCAGTTCCTGTGATAAAGGAACATACTTATTCTACAGCTTTACAATAGATAATGTTACATTTAAAAATGGTCTTATTATAGAAACCCAAGCTAAACATTTGTTAATCTAAAGAGTAATAATTGTGTTGATATTAAAAATAGAAAAGTCTCATGTTAGTACATGCTTTGTACAATAATAATCTTTGATGCAATTAGGTTGACTTCGTTTCGATAACAGATTACTTGGATTCAATTCCCGTAAGGGCAAATTTACGAATTTGTATTTTCTAATTTGTCTGAGTCTGGACTCGTTGGAGGTTTTAGCCATACGAAGCGAAGGGCCGGAGTGACCATCTTTTCAGTCAGTCATCTCACTGAAGGAGGCCCATGAATGAGAGAGGGAGATTGCAGTAGATGCTTCCTCCCACCGCCGGAAGAGCCAGATTACATAGCAGAGCAGAGAGCTGAGTCTTACTGTGTATTGCGAGGCCTCCTCCCTCACAGAGTCCCACAGTTCTGACCATCAGTAAAGGTTTATGCGTAAAGCTATTTCCCAAGAGAGAAAAATGTTTCAGCTGTAGTTAATTACAGGCAAATAGTTCTAGTATGATGTGTTGAAACCAAAAGAGCAAAGCACTAACATGTCATCAATTAAAATATATATATAAAAAAGGCTATATTGAAAACAAAAATTAAAAAATGTTATGTATCAGGTACGATTGTTTACCTTTATTACTTTCACTGTGATTTTTTTAAAGAAAGTTTCCAGATGTGGTTTTATTTAATCGAAGTAAAAGAAAAGTGAAACGAAATGCTAATGGTACGGTTTTTAGTAATGAAAGTACAAAAGAACAATACCTACTGCCAATAAACGCTAGGGTTGTGTAAAATATTTTAAAGGTTTAAGACTTTTATTTCCAAAAAGAATACAATATTCACTTACATGGAAACTTAAGGCTAATACATAATAAAAATTATTGCACCTTCGAAGCTACATTTATGTACAACAATCATTAATACTTAAAAAAAGAAAATTATAAATTTTAGAAGTGAGCATTCACAGGTATTATTAGTATTACAAAAACAAAGTCATTAGTGTAAAGTATTGATGCTACGTAACTAGATGTGACAAATATTAATTAGTTTTTAGTGTAAGCTATTCAAAAGGTAAAATTTATATTTTTATTTAAAATACTATTTGTTTCCTTAATAACATTGGGAAGTTTACTATACATTTGAGCACCTTCAGCGTAATATTTTTCGTGCCATAATTGGTTCTCGACAATCGTAGATGTATTGCTTGCACTTCTAAAACGTTTTAAAAACGGATATGTATTTTTAACCGTAAAGTTTATATTTGTGTTTAGTTCCTTGTTTAATTTATTGACTATTTGAACGGGTACATACCACGATGGCGTTTTTTAATTTTGCCGATATTTCGACCCAGTTGCATGGATCGTGGTCACGACGTTACTGCTGTGGTCGGTTGTGTCAAGCTGTCCTGTAGCTGGTTGTGACAGCTAGTCAATATGTTAATAAACCCCGAAAATTTAAGTTTAAAACCTTGTTTAATTA
Source organism: Elymnias hypermnestra (assembly GCA_015832385.1). Lineage (NCBI taxonomy): Eukaryota > Metazoa > Arthropoda > Insecta > Lepidoptera > Nymphalidae > Elymnias > Elymnias hypermnestra. The sequence continues at coordinate 3,102,685 of JACTOM010000079.1, read as the reverse complement.
TTTTTCGAAAAAGAATGCATATGTAGTATTGAAGCTATTACTTATGGTCCATAGTTTTGTTTCCTAGTATATATTGTCTGTTGACCTCCTAATCGCTCTTAATCAAAATTTCACTTATATTATTCACCATAATATTATTATATGTAAGGTAGATTTGAAAGACACCACCATAAATCTTAACTCATCAAGTTTATTTGGCGTAACATATCTGATAGTTATTGAGTTGTTAAATATTTTATACTTGTTGACCCGTGACACTTCGTTTGCGTGACATAAAAAAGAGAAAGAGATGATAAAATATTTCTTACCATAACAAAATGTTATGTTGAGGCAACTTTACTACAATACTTTCCTGGTTTTACAACATTATATTTCATTTGCCGCTCCTAACGTAATCTGATTTTATATAGCCTTCCTCGGTAAATGAGCTTATTGCGCGATATATGAGCTTGTTATTTCTATGATTCCAACTTAAAGTTTGAATCATTGAAGTAAAAGTTGGAATCATAGAAATAACAAGCACAAGCATTAAATACGTTCAAACAACACACACACATCACACACACGAATTTAAGTTGTGAATTTTTAATTGCATATTATTAATTCTTATTACTTTCATGTATTATATTATTATCTATGTGTAATTCTAAGTGGCTTTATTTTGTATACTATTTCTCACTGTATGTACATTTTTCTATTTAACGCCGTCGATTACAATTAAATAATAAATAAATAAAAACCACAGAGATTTGCCCCTTGTGTCAGCTTGATTATGATTTAAAAAAATGGTGTAGGAATTCTACCACTATTACTATTAAATACTTATAGTCGATTGTATTCAATCGATTATGAGTATTCTTATACATATATTTATTTATATATAAATTGCATACGTAAACATCTTTTAGATGCGTTTTAATATTTTTGATAGACATTTTTTCTACCAAAAGTTATAACATAAAAATGTAGTTTCTTTCAATCTAAAATTAGCGATATGTTATTCTGTAATTTAAAATGATTCCATAATTATAAAAAAAATTGGTAATTCAAATATCTACTGTGTGGCAGCCCTGTATAGCAAAAAATAGTAGCCATTTTCTTTTAAATTTGCCTGCGATTGTACGAACTGCGAGCGCTTACGTTTTCAGTGACTCATTAGGGCTTGACTCGTTATACGTAGACAGAAAAGTTAATTAATTTCACCTTTACGTTATATCGCAACGTATAATACGAATATGTTTGTTAAAAATGAAGACATATATGTGGGAGAATAAGAGAGAAACGGAGAAGCATAAAGCACAGGGGCGTAGGGTTCTCCGCAGACATCGTCATGAATGGGATCCATTATTTAATTTCTTATTCTGTGGGCGTTCGTGGGTAATGTTGGTGCAATTAAACACTTTGTTAAATAACTCTGATTATAATGTTCAATCACTTAATGTTCCCGATATCAATTTACACAAAGTCATTAACGATAATCGCTAGAAACGCGACAGTTTCATAGTCGAATAGTCGACTGATCCGGTCGAGCGCCACTCGAGAACTGCCGAGAGACGGGCCGGACCGCCACTTATTGACTCTGCCCCCACGCCGACACAAAGATGGCGACAGCGTTCCACAGACTATTAAACACGGACCAGCGATCCAGACTCCTGCACTCCGACATATATATCTTTTCCTTTGATTTATATTGTATATTCTTTATTTCATATCTTTTGTGTATATATTTTCAATCTGTATCTATAGATATATTGATATTTATGTATATAATATTTTTATAATATGTATTACAAGTATTAGTATTATAAGTTTCTGGCGCTGTTCTGCCCTATTATTTATTCTAGTCTTTATATATAAGTCTGCTTCTTTACATAATAAGGTTGTCTGGAAGTGATTGCTTGTAGCAAAAAGACCGCCTTTGCACGCTATATTATAGTAATAAGTATCTTAGTTTAAATGTCTTTTTATTTTTATCGTGTTTGCAATAAAGTGTTCTCTCTCTCTCTCTCTCTCTCTCTCTCTCTCGCTCTCTCTCTCTCTCTCTGATGTTTTACTTTATAGAAGACTAGCTGACCCCGCAATCGTTGTTTTGCCATTTAGTAACTATTATCGCTGTTACAAAATAGGGGTTGGTTGAAGACTAAATGTATTTTTTAATTCCACACCATAGAAAAATTGTCTTAAAAATCAAAAATATTTTTTGGGGTGAATTACGTGAGGAAAAATAGATGTTGTCTGATTCTCCACCCTAGCCATTATGCACGCTAAGATTCATGAAAATCGGTCGAGCCGTTTCGGGAGAGTTCAGCTTCTAACACCGTGACACGAGAATTTTATAAATTATATTTTAATACACACAATTTTAATACAAGAAATAAAACTTGTAATGCCATATTTTAGGGTGAACAAGGTTCAGAAATCATTTGTTGGCTTGCGCATACGCATTAAGATACCGCAATCATTTTTGGATTTTCCTCCACATAATTTGAAGAGATATGTCAAAAACAATAAAGAAAAACTGCCTCATCGGTCTAGTGGTTAGCATGTTCGACTATAAACATGGGGTCCTGGGTTCGAGTCTCGGGTCGGGACATTTCAAAAATCAATATTAAAATTTTCTCAATGCACGTTAAGCTGTCGGTAACAGTGGAGCAGCAAGATGGATCTATGCTCTAAAAACTCTAATATGAGTGAGGAAGTCTGTGCCCAGCGGTGGAATGTTAATGGGCTGCTACTTACCTTATGTCAAAAGGGATATTAATGTTGAAAATTATTTAAGCGATAAAAATCTTTGGACCGGATTCCAGTTGCACACTAAAGCAAAATATTACACTTTGTAACATACAAAACTAGAGTAATCGCTGAGTTTTTTGCCGGCTTCTTCTCAGCGGAATCAACTTTCCGAACCGGTATTAGATTTGTTACCAACGGACAGACTAATAACGATTCATAAGTGCTTTCAGAGACCACTCGAATAAGCTCGAATAACTGCGCCAGCTGATTTGCAATCTGTGATAGCTTACTAGGTATCCATTTTAATGTAATGATGTTAAGGGCGGATTTGAAATATACAATGTGCATAATGTATTTAATTGGATATGGAATCATACTGTATAAAACATACTGTTAAATAACACCTATTTCTTTGTAATGTGTAAAAAATTAAACGATTATTATAGATTATCCTTTACAAATAAATATATACCGTCGATTAGTTGTTTCTCGATCTTTTAATAAATAAAATTCCGCAGCACATTAATTTGATCTATTGCGTAAGGTTTAGCCAGCGTTTGCGATTTAAGCACAAAAATATGTTTGTTACGACTACACATAACAAACATTTGAAAATAACGGGTTTCACTCTATCTGCTTCTGAAAATTGCAAAAAATCCGTTTTAAAAGATCTGTAAAATGAGCTATTTTTCATTTATATTTCATAATGGCCCTCATAAGATATCTTTTCTTTGAGTTATGGATATAACCAGTACGCTTATGTAATCATTTTGCGAATATCACATCACGCAAGGTCGGCACGGCATCGGACCATTCTAGCCTTATAGCAGATTGGACTATAAATTTTATATAGCCAATATAGGTACTCGGAAATCGTAAAATATTTTAGTCACGTAAGGGACACCCATGGTGAAAGTCTATAAATAATAAATATAGTTGTATCTATGTCTTTCTTGACAGTTTGATTGTAACTTTCATTCAATGATGATAAGTGATAATACAGTTCAGAATGGTAAACCGTTAGTTAGAGCCCATTTATCTCTTAATCGTTTCTAAACAGCACAGCAAAGAATTTGGTGGTAACAGGGTAACTAGCTAAAGCCGAAGCCTCTTACCATATTGAGACAAATAATTATTAAGGCAAAATCTAATCCGGAGTGTAGGATTCGCTGGCAATATGCCAGAATACCCACTAAACCCCCGCAGTACCCTCCTCATCCTTTAATGGAGCACCAGAAGATCAGTAGACTCAATTTATCCTGGTACACCGGAAGGTAGAAGAGCAAATTTATGCCTGGCACCTCTCAACCTGCTACGCCGGAAAAGAGGAGCGTCTGTAGCGTCGTCCCTCTGCCTCTCATGTGCCTCCTTCAACTACATAAAGGTTTCGTAGAAAGAGGCCATTGCCCTCCACTCCCACTCGCTAGTAAGCATTGCACCAACTATACCCTCCAGCGAATGATCCCCTCCGACCAACGACGTCAAAAGATGCCGCTGGGGACCTTACGCCATCCTTGAGTTATCCTGGACCTGACGAAGCGAATACATACATAGAATCACGCCTCATTCCCATAGGGGGAGGCTGAGACCACGTCCTTTCACTTGTCGCGATCTTTTCATACAAGTTCGTCGGTTTAGAGTACTCTTGACCTGGCCTTTATTTAATATGTGCTAGATTTGATCCAGGGATGTTCGCCTTGTTCTTTCCCTTCCAACTTTCCTCATTCACTCTTGAATCATAAATCCTTTTTGGCAGTCTTCTTTCATTCTTTCTCTCTTCGTGCCCAAACCATCTAAACATATCTTTCTCAATTTTAATCACTACATCTCTTATACCATAACGTTCTCTTATCACACTATTTTCTACCTTGTCACTCAGTTTCAATTCACTCATACTTCTCAACGCTCGCATCTCAACCGCATTTATTTTTTTTCTTTTATGCTTCTTCTGCCATACCCAACATTCACTACCGTACGTAAGTGTTGGCACCAACATTCCAGTATGCACAGCCAGTCTGGTCCTTTGAGGCACAATCTGGCTATTCATAAAGGCGTGCAGAGCACCATTTACCATATGCCTTGCATTCCCTCTCCTTTCAATATCACATTCACGTGTTCCACATGTTTCATCTTTTGTATACTATATACAAAGCCAATATTCGCTCAAACACATCGTTAAATTACTTTTGGTTCTTTTTTGGTTTAGGAGTTGACGACATAAATATTTATTTTAATTCATTTTGCACCATTGATGTTACCTTGTTGAACTGTGTCTTCCTATAAGTAATAAATATATATATTTCCCACGTTACGTCAGCAAGGTCATTTGTGACTATACGAAGAAGGTATCAACTCTGTTTTGTAAGATTCAACTAATATTTATAGAAATGACATATCCGTTGACGGCTGCAAGGTAAATCTAGGCTATTAAAACAAATCTCATTAATGTGCACTGTATTACTAGGGCTTCTTATTGCGCTATTGGATAATATGGCATTTGTTTATTATCCCATTATTATAAATATTTTATATCGAACTGCAGTTTACGTGTATGTATTTGTCATTTACATCGATGGCCTAATTATGCTGGCTTTGTGTGTGTGACGTACATAAAATAAGCAAAAATAATATGGCACGCAACTAGGGAGGAAAGTAGAGCAATGATGCCTGCATCATAAATGTCACCCGGACCGACGGCGAGAACATGCCATATTTTCCTCCTGTGGTGCGTATACATTGGTTTATGAGACCAGGATCGATCGTTCAATAGAATTGTTTAATAAAATAAATTGAGTTTTGACAAATCAGAACAAAAATTAGCTGAAGATGATGATTAATTAAAAATATTAACGCGAACTGCCTCATTGGTCTAGTGGTTAGCATGTACGACTACAGTCATGAGGTCCTGTGTTGGAATCCCAGGTCGGGCCACTTCGAAAATCATTATGGAGTTTTCTATTAAAATTTTCTTAATATTTACCCGAAGTTGGGAAGTTTGCGGTGTGATCCACCCCTGTGCCTCGGAAAGCACGTTAAGCCGCCGGTCCTGCGCCTGATCTCTCTCCCGTTGTGTCGGATTCCTGTCACACCGGATTATGAGAGTGAAGGAATATAAATTGTACTTGTGTACTATTCCTGCCAATCCGCAGTGGAGCAGCGTAATGGGTCTATGCTCTAAAAACCCTCGCCGCTCGGAGTGAGGAAGCCTGTGCTCAGCATTGGGACGTTAATGGGCTGCTACTTACTTACTTTACTTTTATTGATAACACAGCTAAATAAATCACCAAATATTTTGACATTTAAAAGAATCGAGAATTTAGCCAAGCGCCAAAAATTGGAATTAATAATTACTTATATATTAAAAATACCAGTCTCAAGTGATTTAATAACTTGAATCATGTTGATAGGTCTGTCTTAATCACTTCCACTAAATCCAATCTGTTGCCACTTATGTACAAAGGTTGTCCGAGACTCGTCACTTATCGTTTCAAGTATATAAACATTCTTAATGTCTGTTATGCTTCAGCCAAAAGTTATTCAATCACCTTTTTTTTTGTTGGCTGCAAAATGATTTATGCACGCCGGATGAAGTGTAAACTTACATCAGGGAGTGTGGGGCTCGCTGGTCGTACCTGGATACCCACTAAAACCCAGCGGAACCCTCTTCATCCTGGTGTAGAGGTCCAGATGTCCGCTGACGTATTCAGCTCTGGCGCCCCGGATCAATCCGACCGATCCGATCCGATAAAGGTTTAGTTTAGTTGAGGGAGAGCTCCTCCGGCGACAGGGAGTACCGTCTGCGTTAACCTTCCTTTGCCTGTTTAGTGATTCCTTCTAATGGACGTCACTGCTCTCCAACCTAACTCATCGCCAATCATAGCGCCCACAATGCTGGGGAGTGAGAGGTCACTCCCAATCAGCGACGTCAAGATGTGACGCTGTGGTCCCCAAGCCTGACAATTTGCTACTGTGTGGAGCGCAGTGTCGACAGCCGCCCCACAAATACGGCAAGCAGCCGTGTCTTTGCAGCCTACAATCTGGTGCTGCAGATAGAGACCCGAGGTCCTCCTTCCATCTTTCAATCAGGGAACCCTGTTGGATAGGGCCCTGAAAGTATTCAAAGATTCTTAAGATCGTAAATTCTTTATTGGACTAAAAAGCAAACTGAAATCTTTCCTACGTATATCTTATTCAATCAAATAAAGTATATTTTTATTAATCCACTCAAGCTTGAAATTAAGAATGTGTAAAGTTGTAATCGGGGGTCATTCTTCAGAACCTTTCACTACATATTCTGGTGTCCCGCAGGGCTCGCATTTGGGGCCCTTATTTTTCAATATTTTTATTAACGACATTGGGACTTGCTTTCAAAATTCAAAATTTTATTTGTACGCTGACGATTTGAAATTCTTTAGATCAGTAAACTCAATGAAAGACAACCATCTACTTCAAAATGATCTAAATAATTTAGTCTCATGGTGTGGTCAGAATGGCATGTCCCTGAATAATCAAAAATGTCATGTTATTCGCTTCTCCAGAAAAAAGATAGCATTGCCTAGGTCATACTTTATTAATTGCGAATTACTATCTGAGGTAGAACACATCCGAGATTTGGGAGTTACGCTTGATAGCAGATTAAGATTCAACATACACATTGACAATATAGTGAGCAAGGGCTTCAGAACACTAGGATTTGTCTTAAGAAATTGCAAAGAGTTTAAACACCCACACACTAAAATCACTCTATATACATCTCTCGTGCGCAGTATTTTAGAGTATAGCAGCGTTGTGTGGAACCCGTACTATGATATTTACGTAAAACGTTTAGAAAGAGTACAAAAAAGGTTCTTGTGGCACTTATCATACAGTTGCAACATGGCTAAGAAGCTGCCACGGTATGAGGATCGTTTGCACCATTTCAAGCTTGAATCCTTGAGCGACCGCAGACAAATAGTGGACGTTACTTTCCTATACAAACTCATTAACAGCATAATTGATAGTCCTTACTTGCTTTCTCAAACTAACATTGCTGTTCCAGCGAGGCTACCGCGATGTGACAAATATTCTCCATTTCTCCCAAAATACGCTCGAACGAACCTCGGCTATTATTCTGCACTAAATAGAATATCTAAAGAATATAACGTTGCTGTTACCACCGATACCGAGACGGACATATTCTCAGACCCCCTCATCAGTTTTAAAAGTAAAATTCGCGCAAAATTCAGAGTTAAAAATTTTGTTTAATTTCTAAATTAGTCTTTAGTCTAACTTGATACTTTTAATTTTTATTTTTTAACTGTCATACTATAATTGTTCTAAACTTCCCTTTTCTAGATATATGTTTATACCTATAATTGAGGTGACACTTAGCACAATTGTCATAACTAGTCTTTAAGTGTTTGTATTAGTGTTTACTTTGTTGGTGTAACTGTAAAATAAAATAAATAAAAATAAAGCTTCTCATACATTATTATAAAGTGGATAATACTTGATGTTAATACAATTTATTCCAATATTAATTCATTTACAGTTTATATTGCAAATTTTACAGTGCCCATCAATTGAAAGGTCACTTAAAAGCTTTTAAAGTTTATATCTATGTCATAACTTTATGATAACGTACGATCTGGCTCTGATGGTCCAATAGATAGACAGGAATTCTTGTTAAAAGTCACTGATTTGAATACGGGACAGACACCATTATTAAAATTTGTAATCTTTATGCTTTTCGTAGAATGAAAATATTATGAGGATCCTATTTAGAAGGCAATTTTGGAATATGTGTAGCTTGCTCCACGCAATGAAGTGGCCTGGTGGGTCTATGCTCTAAAAGCTCTATTTTATTCAAGAGACGAGGTTTGTTCCCAGCAATGAGACAGGTGTATAGTGTAGGCGTATGGATTGGACGACTACAGTCTGCTACTAAAGTTAAATATCAGTCTTTGTCCTATATTTCCGCATAATAAATGTCTTATTATAGCTTGTCTTTTAACTGTAACTAATATGTACTTTACATTCAAGTTACTTGCTGGTTTATTGAAATTCACATGTGAATTTTACCGTTACGTGACTCACTTGTTTGTAAACAATCACTGGTATAATTATTCAGTGTACCGTACTTGGTTTAACTTAATGAATATGTGAAAATGTAATGTTTGTTAAACTGTGTTTGCTTTGTGAACTCCACCCATGAAGTTCAAAGATTGCTGTTCAGTTTTCGAATAATCCCAAAAACAAGTAATATAAAAGACAGTGATATAAATCCCTACGCTACGTAATATAGACCACTTAATTTCATTGCATAGAATTACGTTTTTAAATCTTTTACGTGAAATTACAATATTACGGCGAGGGTGACAAAAACGCGGGTGCCATACTTTGGCCCCGTGGTACCTATACAATTTTTCATCACACCGGGACCGAAAGTTCGATAAAAATGTAGGTAATAAAATATGAAATATAATTAGATATTGAATCAAACAAACACGAACTATATTATAGCCTAAAAATAAGTTTAGATATGCAATCAAAAACGCAATAGATCTGTGAAACTTAGTGAAATATTTAAAATTAATTCTAATGAATTGTAAGAAGAATTTAGTGAACAAATAAATCAAGTGAATTACATATTTTGATAACGTAGCAAAACAAATTGCCAATTATTTTGACATATAAAAAAGCGTGCATGCGTCGGAAATTTGAGGCATTTACCTACAACTAAATTACGTATTTATTTAAAATCGAAATGTGGCACGTTTATTACTAAAATTATCGTCAAAAGTAGGAACTTCCGATAAAGGTACGTTGAAAAAGGAATTTGGTAAAAAAACATGACATAATAGACTACAAAAAAGTAGTTATTCAGTATAAAAATGTGTGAAGAATACAAAGCGCTTTTACAGTTTCCTTGCAACAAACAAAAAAATACCTGCTACCAAAATGAATATTCCATTTCGAAATAGTTATATAAATTTGCAAATCATCCAAACTATTACGTTTCGATAAAAAAAAGTAACGTTCACAATAACATATTATGCACAGTGCAATCACGATTTAGCAAAACTGAAATGACTTAGAAAAACATTCGTTATACTACACTTATCGGTTGTACTTCCAATTCGTTATAACAAAAGAAAAGCACAAAACAATGACTGTTGGAGTATTAGTGTGATTAATAGATAGGGTATGTTAATAAGAATTTAAATAAATCTTTAAATAGAGCCCAATAACAGAGGCTGCAATGATTAACAATTCGTTATAAACGTTGTATTTTTTGCATTAGCTTTTCGTTAGGGATTTTGTTCGTGAAATCGAGAATTAGTTATATGAATGCTCGTTATGTAAAAGTACTCTGAACAATCTAAACTACTATTGTAAAGAGGAAACCTTGGTATTTTTGTATGTATGTTTGAAATGTTTTCACACAAAAACTACTGGACCAATTTCAAAATTTTTTTCACCATTGGAAAGCTGCATCTTTACTGAGCGACATAGGCTATATTACTTTCTCAAATTAAATAGGGATCCCTAAAAAAATGCATTAATGTAACCCAAGGTGTGAAACAAAACATCTGTTATCGCGTGCGCTGCGAAAACTATTAAAGATAAAACAAAGGAATGTTCTACAATATTGTATAACGTGTTAATATCTACAAAAAAGTCAGTGATGTCATATATCATATTTCTAACTTCTGTAGTTATGCCACTATAACTACTTTTTTGCATTTTAAAGGTTATAAAAGTGCCGTCAATAATCTAACCATATTATTCATACCTCTTTATTAATCCTTATTCTATTAAATGATATTTTATTGCAAACTTCAATACCTGTAATTCAAAAGATATAACGAATTTAAAACTATTAGCATTATGCCACTACAACTACTTTAAAAAAAAAAAGCTAATAAAACTGTAGACAATAATCAAACCATATTATTCATACCTCTGTATTATAGGTTATATATTTTACAGGCCTGTAAAATACTAAAAGAATTTAAAAATATCAATTTAAAGAAATAAGTCTCAGTAGACTTTCCACTGCTACGAGATCGGTGTCTACATGAGAAAGACCGCTGGGCATTACTAGTAATTTAAATAAACAAGAGATGAAATATCATAAGCAATAATGCGTTATATAAATAGAAAATAATACATAAACGAGACAATATTTGGCAAACAAACAAAGCGAAATTGACGCTTCAAACTAAATTTAAAGAGGAAGTGTGTTGACTTCGTATAATTTCAAATTAAGAACACCCGATGCTCGCACCGGATACAACGCGGCAACAAGCATATCCGCACCACCATAACAGCCATGCCCATAAGTGGGTGACAGTTATTAGCATACATTACACAGCGTCAACTTTGTTACGAGTTCCTAGTGCTAAACAATATTGCAAGAGCATTGTGCAACTGGTTGAATGACCTTTACATATTATAAAACAGAGTCCTCAGCCTCGTCTGTGTGTCCGTTACAAACTCAAAAAATTATTCAAAGGATTTTCATGCGGTTTTCACAATGCGCTATCACATGCTCTTGGCTGATGCTAAGTGATGGAAGCGCGCTAATCTGGTAGGAGGCGATATACCTCTTACGGTTTCTACACTACATCGTACTGAAACACAAATCTCTTTGTTTGACGTTACGTGTTTGCTGGTAGGATGGTAACTAGATACAGCCGAAGCCTCACACCAGACCAGACTCAAACTAAAAAGTATAATTTTCTAAATTCACTCTAACGGGGATCGAACCCGGGGCATAAGCAAAGCGAATACTCGCACCACTGCACTATCGAGACCGTCGAAATCCATTGGTAATAATATATTGCAAGCGTCCAGATAAAGCCAGCTGGGAGCTTTCATCGCAAACACTGCCTAATCTCTTCGAGCTTTATTTGCTACCAATGCCCTGCGGTTTCACCCGCGTAGACACCGACCTCCTGGCAGTGGAAAGTCTACTAAGTCGGACTACAGATTTGGTTTCGTTAACATAAAAGTTCTGTTTCACTTAGATTTTAATTACTTCCTTCCAGGTTATTAAATACACACTTACATTCATTTTCTAATCAATATACCGATTTTACTTTACAACGAATATATATCTAACTAATACATTTTTAAATCCGTAATATACGTAGAATGTCTGACATTACTCAATTTAAAAATACTCTAAGGTATTGAAAGATTTTTTTCGGTATAGTAATTTTAGCTTTATCTTATCTTTCTTCTATAATATTCGAGATAGAGTAGAGATTTATTTGTAATACTTTACTCTCTCAGAACTTCTCTATACACAACATTTGAAACTCTGGAATTCGACTAAGGATCCATTATTTTCTATGGATTAAGATTTTTAAATTCGTTATATCTTTTGAATAGAATATTTCATTTTAATAATTTAAAAACTATTTTGCAGGTATTGAAACGGGCTTTAATAAAATATCATTTAATAGGATAAGGATTAATACAGAGGTATGAATAAAAAAATAAGAAAGAAGAGAAAGGTACGCTTAGATGGTTTGGGCATGTAGAGAGAATGAATGAAAGGAGACTGACAAAAAGGATTTATGAGTCAAGAGTTATGCCAGAATAACTTTTTTACAATTTAAAAGTTAATATAAGTGCCTATAACAATCAAACCATATTATTCATACATACATAGCATCACGCCTCTTTCCCATAGGGGTAGGCAGGGACAACATCCTTCCACTTGCCACGATCTCTGCATATCTCCTTCGCTTGGTTCATTCTCATTAAACCTTTCATACAAGTTCGTCGGTTTAGAGTACTCTTGATCTGGCCGTTATTTAAAATGTCCTGGATTTGGTCCAGGAACGTTCGCCTCGGTCTTCCCCTTCCAACTTTCGCATTCACTCTTGACTCATAAATCCTTTTTGTCAGTCTCCTTTCATTCATTCTCTCTACATGCCCAAACCATCTAAGCATACCTTTCTCAATTTTAGTCACTACGTCTTCTTTTATACCACAACGTTCTCTTATCACACTATTTCTTACTCTGTCACTCAGTTTTAATCCACTCATGCTTCTCAACGCTCTCATCTCTACCGCATTTATTTTACTTTTGTAATTCTTCTGCAATACCCAACTTTCAGTACCATACATAAGTGTTGGCACCAACACTCCAGCATGCACAGCCAGTCTAGCCCTTTGAGACACCATCTGGCTATTCATAAAGGCGTGCAGAGCCCCATTTACCATATTATGAAAGAATTGTTTCCCTTTGAAAGCTCTATGAAATAGTCGGGGATAGTATTTGTCTATCTTTCGAGGTTGGCTCAGTTTAACCTTTTTAATGCCAAGCAAATTTGTTCATCATATATCTCTTTTATGAGGAGCAGACAGAGTTATACCTTTGGAAATCATCATTTTCTTTAATAACAGCTTTGTTTATAACAAAAGGTGGCCCTCTAATGGGATCGCTAAACAGAAGAATTAAGCCAATATAAAAAAGGCATTTGCAGGTCGCCATATATCAAATATAAATCAGACCCCGCATACCAATATAGCTTTAATAGAATCTATTAACCAATTCAATGTGTCTAATACATTCCCCCCAATTGGACGAATTAGATCCTTTTTGTGTTGTAAATCATGAGTCAGCGTGATTTTTATTAGTTTATTTTGTAAAGATACCAAATCATGTTGTTATATTGTTAAATATATTTAAGAGATTTAGTTTTAACTAGCAATGCTCCGCGGTTTCACCCACGTAGAAACCGATCTCGTGGCAGTGGAACGTCTACTATAAGACTTATTTTCTTAGATTGACAATTTTAAATTGGTGATATCTTTTGAATGGAATGTCCGATTTCAATAATTTAAAAAGTTTTTTATAGGTATTGAAATGGTCTTTAATGAAATATAATTTAATATGATAATGATTAATATATACATATACATCACGCCTCAAATTTTGTTTTTTCAATTTGAGATTTTGAAAAGATTTTTTGTATTTTGTGAAAAATTGTATATTAATATATTAAATGACGAGTGTCAAATTAAAATACCATATGTTATTAGTAAATATTAAAACTACCTAACCTTCCAACGACTGGGCATAAAAACGCTTCACATCTTCGTGACGCTAATCCATAAAAAAATTCCAAAAATATTAAAAAGCTTGATTTGAATCTAACTGTGATTTCACCTGATGGTAATGACGATACAGTCTTAGATGGAAGCGCGCTAATCTAGTAAGAGGCGATATACCTCTTAAGGTTTCTACACAGTATCGTATCGCAAACCAAATCTCTTTGTTTTGGCGATACGTTTTTGCTGGTAGGTTGGTAACGAAGCCTCCCACCAGACCAGACTCAGACAAATTAGATATACAATTTTGTAAATTCACCATACCGAGGATCGAACCCGGGGCCTCTACTAGCAAAGCGAATACGCACCACTGCGCCAACGAGGCCGTCAGATTATATACATAACTGTTTCTTTTAATAAATGTAAATGATGAGTTTTAAGAAGAAATCACTATGTGATTGTCATCAAAACAGCGTAAATAAAATTCAAAACCTAGTTTAATATTGACTCCCCCCCCCCCTCCAAATTATCTTTTAATTCTCCCCCTATGGGACATGGTTCCCGCGTTCGGAAACACTGCCTTACAAACTTGGTATTTTAAGGTCCGAGGTAACTCAATTGTGTAATTAGATTTTATGCCTAAAATAAAATAAAGTTAAAGTTACACCTTTCTCATTGCTCTTTTTCTTGCCCTAGGACTTTCTGTGTTTCAGTATACTTTTTAACCGACTTCAAAAAAAGGAGGAGGTTATCAATTCGTCTGTATTTTTTTTTATGTTTGTTACCTCATATCTCCCGACTGGGTGGACCGATCTCGATGATTTTTTTTAATATAAGGTGGTGCTCGTCATAGGGTCCCATTTTTTATAAATCCAGTTCTGATGATGGCATCCATGAGAAAACCGGATAAGTGTTAAATTTGCATTAAGCACATTAAGCATGTGCGCGACAGATGGACGAATAACTCAAAATCACGCCAATCGATTTCGATGATTCTTTTTTTATTGGAAAAAATTCAAGGGTTGTTTTGTGATAGTTTGGTAAGGTTCTGATGATGGAATCCATGACAAAGTGTCGGAACTCTTCAATACTTAGGGACAAATTAAAGATACTTGACAAAATCTTCTATAGGCTATCCAGATATTTTTGAGTTGCCTACCGTTACTTCGGTATGGTCAAGTGCTAGTCGTACTTAAATATGAAGATCAATGTATCTCCTCAACGGCTTACAGTAAGGGTGCGGTTTGTGGCAGAAAATATAAGTGTCTGTAATCAAATAGCAATGAGCTTACGTTTGTTGCTGCATTGCAACACTTTTTAGGTGTACACATATTGAGACAAATTTGTTACTTTACTTCAGATTCACTTAAGATCAAAAAAATTAATACAAATTTTAACAAAAAAAAGAACCGCCTTCAAAACAAACTTACAAAGCTATAGGTGGGAGAGACACGGGAGCTGCTAAGTGGACACGCGGGACACATCTACCTTGGCTGACACCGACTCCGAATATAAGACGACACTATAAAAGAATAAGCAATCATTTCTTACTTTTTAGACCATATTAATATATTTGTAAGTTTGTTTTAAAGACGGTACTCGTTTCGTTAAAATTTCTATTTATTTATTAATTCAACACTCAAAACTGATTTAAATGTAAATAATAAATCACCTGTGTATTAGAGATATCCATATAAATGAAGATATTATGAAAAAAGTGAGTTTACTCTAACTTCTATCAGATGGCGCTACATGTCACTTACCTCGCGCTATAAGAGATTGTTCTCTCACAATGAATACTATGAAGTGTTAATATATATACGACGTCTTGTTTTGTGAAACAATATTTATCTTGGAAAGGTTTCGATTGGCATATTTTATGTCCAATTGATACCTAAGACCGTACTTGTCTTTAAAACTATTATGGGCAAAATGTACTAGTGACGTCGGAAATGCAATATAGTATCGATATATTTTCTAAACATCGATATTTATATTTTTATAAAAAAAGCGATGTCGGGACACAATAAAGACAGTCTAAGTTGTCCACTTAAAACCAAATTATAAAACAGAAAATCTAGTCGACCAAAACTAAAAAATACATAAAATATAATTTGTAACAGAGGAAGTATAAGAAGTCCTAAGGATTTTTTATTCTTTAAATTTATAAATGTTTATTGGTCCGAAAAATATCGATTTTCATACCTTTTCAATACTTGGAATTTTATATCGGTCCTGATCTCTCTCCGGTCGTGTCGGATTCCCGTCACATCGGACTATGAGAGTGAAGGAATAGAGAATGTACTTGTGTACTATGCCTGTCAATTCGCAGTGGAGCAGCGTGGTGGGTATATGCTCTAAAACCCCTCGCTCCTCGGAGTGATGATAGACATTGACTATGAATGAAAAAGATGGTAATGAAATTACTAGATTAAAATCTCTGAAGATGAGGTTTAATGGTGTAATACTTCACTTTTCCCATTAAGACGATCAATAAAATAGTCTACATCTATACATTTTAATAAAAAAGATATTATTTTTATTTATTTTACATCCCTTTTTAACTACTAAGGTCATTAGCGACCACAATTTACAACAGTTTATAAATATTATTCATTTTTATAAACTTTATAGTATTTATATAATCGACATTCAAACAATCTTTTAAATCATTGCTTAATTGCTTTTCATTTATGTATAAGAGTCATTGGGTTCATCGCAGCATTCAGCGGGCTATGGACCTCGAGATAGGGCCTCATTGCCCGGGCATCTATCCTCGGGCATTCAGTAAATGCCCGATACTTTTTTTGCCCGTATTTAATACGGGCTGGATCCCGCCGGCGACGCCAGTGGGTCACTCCTGGTCAATTCCGAGGGTAGTGTGTTCCGAGTATTGCTGCTACCGCGTCATCTTTTCCGCTATCACCTACGGCTGGTGGTGGTGACAGCAGGAGCTCACGAGGCAGTGGACGCCCAGTGTTTGCCGTTCTTTGGTACTGGCTGGCAATGCCGTGGAGATGAGTGTGCGGAGAGTTATCCGCCAGGCGGAATATACTCCTCGCAAGCTGGCGGAAAAGAGCCGGCCCATGATAGGATGCGATCTCGGACATTGCGATATACTCAGGCGGCCTCTCGCCCGCTGCGCCGCTAGCGCAATTTGTTTTAATCACCTTTCGCGATGAGGTGGACATGTGTCACAATTTTATTCGGTATAAATAAAATTTGTTCAACAGTATGGCCTTTCTCCTAAGTTAACTCAAAGTTAAAGTAATTACTGTATGATGTTCACGTAAAAAAAATATCGTTATTTTATATAATATATCATAGTGTTATATCGATACTATGCGTTATATCGATATTCCAAAAATATCTCAAGTAATTACTAGTTAACTAGTCTATAACGTTAAATAGGGATCGGGTTAATTATGAGTAAAAACAAGAGAGGAGTAACAAATCAACTTTATTTATACAAAAAAGAATCCAAGGTAAGGTTTTACGTTTGACATGACATGAGACATTAGATAGATCCGACTTTATTAATGTTGTAGTCATGTTTTTCGATGTATGGAAACGTGGGATAACGAGGGATCGATGCCCGGTGGGGCGAATTTAGGGAATTGCCTTTTCTAACTTGTCCGAGTCTGGATTGGTGGGAGCCATGGCTAGTTACCACCCTACCAGCAAAGACGTGCCGCCGTGTGTTACGATACGATGCTGTGTAGTAACAATAAGAGGTAAATTGCCTCTTACTAGATTAGCTGATCACAGTCAAGCGCTAACCTGTTAGCAATAATTCCTGAAACAATTCTGGGGTAAGCTGTCAACCGTGCAGTGCAGCATTGTGTTGATCTGTGCTTTAAAAGCTCGCTCTTCTATTAATAAGGGGAGCTGTGCCCAGCAGTAGGATGTTAATAGGCTAGCCTGGGGTCCTCCGCGTCACCTCCTGGTTACGATCTCTCGCTGGGGAGCATTAAAGGTGCGATGCTATGATGATGATGATGATGATAACTATTTGCGTGTGTTTGTAATTATGTTTACAGTCAAATAATAAGAATAATAATCCTTTTTTTTTCTATTTTCAGGCAAGTTGGTCGTAACCTGATCATCCCAGGTGGTACCAGGGTTATCGATGCAACACGTAAGCTTGTCATGCCAGGTGGTATCGATCCTCATACGCATTTTGAACTGGAAATGATGGGAGCCAAAACAGCTGATGACTTTTACAAGGGAACCCGCGCTGCTGTCGCTGGTGGGACCACTACTATACGTAAGTGTGATTATTTAAATTATATTAAATAAATTATATTTATAATCTTTACACGTGTAAATGTCTGAACTCCTAAATGGCTTGAAAAATTTTGAGGGTTTTTTTTTTGGGTAAACTACCGAATTCTCCATAGTCTTACGGGATTGAGAAAAACGTGGATGAAATCATCTAGCACAGCTAGTAGGTATATATTATACTATCTAAACGTGCGACTTTGTCTGCAGGGAATGTTTTTTGGATGGCATTTACATTGGGCAAAACTTTGTCCCATGGATTTAAATTTTAGCAAACATTACATTTATGGCGATGATGATTATGATGACGCTTATAAATCCCAAATTTCCATGTGATCCAGAATTACGTAGGTGGCACTGTAGGGAACAACTACTTTTAAGGCATAAGATATGAATAAATTTTGCTTTGTAAATCAAGTGTCATCCATTGAACTTGACTAAATAAAACAAACTATTTGATACATACATACACATAGCATCACGCCTCATTCTCATAGGGGTAGGCAGAGACAACATCCTTCCACTTGCCTCGTGCCTCGCTTCTCTCATTTTCATTAAACCGTTCATACAAGTTCCTCGGTTTAGAGTACTCTTGACTTGGCCCTTAATTAAAATGTCCTGGATTTGATCCAGGAACGTTCGCCTTGGTCTTCCCCTTCCAACTTTCTCGTTCACTCTTGACTCATAAATCCTTTTTGTCAGTCTCCTGTCATTCATTCTCTCTACATGCCCAAACCATCTAAGCAACACATCCCTGTCGAACACCTCTTTCGACAGGAAACCACTCCGTGTACGCTCCGTTTATTCTGACACAAGCCCTAGAACCCTCATAGACTTCAATGCGTGAATCAGATTACCTCTCACCCCATACGTAGATAATGTTGACCACAGCTCATTCCTCATCACTCGATCATAGGTCTTTTCTAAATCTACGAAAGCGGAATAAACTTTTTGGTTTTTTATTAATGAGTGAAAATTGACAGTTTTTTATCTAGGGAGATTATATATAAGCTGATATTGTAGTAGAAATTTACTGACTCTTTATATTAACATTTCAGTTGACTTCGTATTACCAGAGAAAGGGCAATCACTACTGGAGGCCTATAACAATTGGAGAGAGAAAGCTGATAACAAGGTAAACATGAATAAAATAATAATACTTAAATTACATTACTTTACAACGAATATATATCAAACTGCAATCATATATATTATACTAGCAATCAACATACATATATTACTTTAAAACTAATTATATCAAAGTAATACATTTTTAAATTAATAACATCATTTACGTAAAATGTCCGATATTGGTCAATTTAAAAATATTTTTGATTTCAAGGAGGTAATGAAAGAATTTTATAAATTGTTCCAGTAAAAACAGTAGAGGTATATCGGTGGATATCATTGGTATCCTTGGAATATGAGCTACTCACCAGTCGCAGGCCCAGTTATAAGGGTCGCCACAATGTTCTTTAGATTGACATTTTTAAATTCGTTATATCTTTTGAATGGAATGTCCGATTTTAATAATTTAAGTAGTATCTTATAGGTATTGAAACGGTCTTTGATAAAATATATAAGAATTAATACAGAGGTATG
Organism: Elymnias hypermnestra; assembly: GCA_015832385.1. Taxonomy (NCBI): domain Eukaryota; kingdom Metazoa; phylum Arthropoda; class Insecta; order Lepidoptera; family Nymphalidae; genus Elymnias; species Elymnias hypermnestra. The sequence continues at coordinate 3,083,020 of JACTOM010000079.1, read as the reverse complement.
AATAATATGGTTTGATTATTGTCGGCACTATTAATAACTTTTTAAATGCAAAAAAGTAGTTGTATTTGCATAACTACAGTAGTTGGACATATAGTATCCTAGACATTTTTGTAGATATTAATAAGTTCTATAATATTCTAGAATATTTTTTTGATCTATCTTNCACGTGTATATGTCTGAACTCCTAAATGGCTTGAAAAATTTTGAGGGTTTTTTTTTTTTGGGTAAATTACCGAATTCTCCATAGTCTTATGAGATTGAGAAAAACGTGGATGAAATCATCTAGCACAGCTAGTAGGTATATATTATACTAGCTGAACGCGCGACTTTGTCTGCGTGGAATGATTTTTGGATAGCATTTACATTGGCCAAAACTTTGTCCCATGGATTTAAATTTTAGCAAACATGACATTTATAGCGATGATGATTATGATGACGCTTATAAATCCCAAATTTTCATGTGATCCAGAATTACGTAGGTGGCACCGTAGGGAACAAGTACTTTTAAGGCATAACATACATACATAGCATCACGCCTCATTCCCATAGAGGTAGGCAGAGACAACATCCTTCCACTTGCCACGATCCTTGCATATCTACTTCGCTTCTTTCATTCTCATTAAACCTTTCATACAAGTTCGTCGGTTTAGAGTACTCTTGACTTGGCCCTTAATTAAAATGTCCTGGATATGATCCAGGATCGTTCGCCTTGGTCTTCCCCTTCCAAGTTTCGCATTCACTCTTGACTCATAAAGCCTTTTTGTCAGTCTCCTTTCATTCATTCTCACTGCATGCCCAAACCATCTAAGCAACACAACCCTGTCGAACCCCTCTTTCGACAGGAAACCACTCCGTGTACGCTCCGTTTATTCTGACACAAGCCCTAGAACCCGCATAGAGGGACTTCAATGCCTGAATCAGATTACCTCTCACCCCATACGTAGATAACGTTGACCACAGCTCATTTCTCATCACTCGATCATAGGTCTTTCCTAAATCTACGAAAGCGCAATAAACTTTTTGGTATTTTATTAATGAGTGAAAATTGACAGTTTTTTATCTAGGGAGATTACATATAAGCTGATATTGTAGTAGAAATTTTACTGACTTTTTATATTAACATTTCAGTTGACTTCGTATTACCAGAGAAAGGGCAATCACTACTGGAGGCGTATAACAATTGGAGAGAGAAAGCTGATAACAAGGTAAACATGAATAAAATAATAATACTTAATATGAAAGCAATCATATATATTATACTAGCAATCAACATATAGATTTTACTTTAAAACTGATATATATCAAAGTAATACATTTTGTCCAATGTCCGATATTGGTCAATTTAAAAATATTTTCGATTTCAAGGAGGTAATGAAAAAATTTTTAAAATTTTTCCAGTAAAAACAGTATAGGTATATCGGAAGATATCATTGGTATGCTTGGAATATGAGCTAAGTCACCAGTCGAAGGCCCAGTTATAAGGGTCGCCACAATGTTCTTTAGATTGACATTTTTAAATTCGTTATATCTTTTGAATGGAATGTCCGATTTTAATAATTTAAGTAGTATCTTATAGGTATTGAAACGGTCTTTGATAAAATATATAAGAATTAATACAGAGGTATGAATAATATGGTTTGATTATTGTCGGCACTATTAATAACTTTTTAAATGCAAAAAAGTAGTTGTATTTGCATAACTACAGTAGTTGGACATATAGTATCCTAGACATTTTTGTAGATATTAATAAGTTCTATAATATTCTAGAATATTTTTTTGATCTATCTTCAATAGTTTTCGCAGCGCACGTGATGACAAATTTTATGTGACCAATTTTTTCACACCTTGTCTTATATATACGAGTATAGCCTATATCACTCAGTGAAAATGCAGCTTTCTAATGGTAAAAAATTGTTTAAAATTGTGCCAGTAATTTTTGTGTTACAAACATACATATAAAAATACAAACGTCTCCTCTTTATAATATTAGTTTAGATAATGAATATTTCGGTGATAATTATACCACAAAAACTTTTTGATTGTCTGTTGATATAATATGCAAAACCGCTACATCAATTTTGACTTTAACATCAAAAAACAGCCTCCCTGGTGCAGTGGTCTGCAGCTGTATCTGTGCCGAAAGAGCCACATTGCCTCCCGCTTTAATAAATGTGTAATTAAATGCACACGCTTCAAATTTTGGACGCATACACGCTTCTTTTAGTTGAAAATCTAACTTTATTTCACATTATTTTAACCTTTATTATTGACATTTTTATCGAACTTTCGATCCCGGTCTGATGTAAAATTGTATACACATCATAAGCCGAAAATATGGCATTGCCATCCACGTTTTTATCACTTGGTCGGCAATGTTATAAGTTCGGCCGTAAGTGCGTACCATGCTATACTTCGTTCGCGTTAAGAATGCAGTGAGTCATAATTGTTTGTGATTCAACTGGCCACTGTGAACTTGACCTAGTAATTTGAAAAGATTTGATTGGTTGGCTGGGCCGGCATATATTTATCAACGCTGAATGGTAACCATGTAGTAACCCGCAAATAAAAAAAAATCATTAAAAATATACAATTTCTTGAAAGATTGACGTTATCCTAAAGTTTTTCGTGTTTGTTTTCCAACATCGATATATAATAAACTCGTGCCAAAATGTATATGGACTTAGACATTACTTAACAGATTTTGTTGTTGTTTTCTTTACTGTATATAATATGGTCCAAATGAAATCACAGTTTTTGTTTCGAATAAAAAGATATTTTTTTTACAACCAAGAGTTCGTTATGTATCAGTTTTTTTGTTAATTAAGCATCAAATAGATGTTCTTCCTTTAAGTCCCATATATTAACATACACAGACGAAGTTACGGACGTCAACTAGTATTATATAAATAAATAAATAAGTCATTTATTTCTTTCTTTTTACAAAATGTTTTTCACACTGTGAGAGTATTTAGAAACGTTTAAATATAAATGTATAAATGTTGTGTAGCAGTGTTTGAATATGTCAGTTATCACGAGTGCATTTGCCAGCAAGAACCCCTGATTGGGTATAGGCCTCCAAAGACGCCCATGTCTCTCTAGGTCACTCCAGTTTGGACCGGTTGTCCTTGTGGGGTCGTTTTACCATTTGACTAGCGGTCTTCCTGGGCTTCTCTTTCACGGTGAGCCGTCCCACGAAGTTACTCTCGTAGACCGTCTCTTGTCTGTACATCTCACGACATGGCCAACTCATTTCCATTTTTGTTTTAGTGCATAAGTATTACATATAGTAAATATTAATTGACTGCCTCATTGGTCTAGTGATTAGTATGTTCGACTACAGACATGAGATCCTTGGTTCGAGTCCCGGGTTGGGCCAATTCGAAATCAATATTGAGTTTTCTATTATGATTTTCTCAATATTAAAATAAAAAATAAAAAATGTTTATTAAATACAACCGTTTACCATACAAACTAGTTGCAAGGGCCCCTGTACTGAGTTTGATATCCGTATTAATGGGTGCCCCGCTTATCCGCCATTACAGTATTAGATTTATATAAACTTTATAAAAATAATATAATAAAATAGATCTTAACAATTATTTTTAAAAATTGTTTTAATAACACTTGTTTAGAAATGTGCGTTTGTGTGTGCGTGCGTGTGTGTGTGTGTGTGTGTGTGTGTGTGTGTGTGTGTGTGTGTGTGTGTGTGTGTGTGTGCGCGCGCGCGAGTGTTTTTTTGCAAATATACTAAACCTTAACCTAACTATTTATTAAGTTGCTTTAACTTAATGTTTTGTTTTTATATAATTTAGTGTTAATAAAAATTGTGTAGTGGATCGTTTTACTTCTGTACGTTTCTTTAGGAATATTTACCCGAAGTTGCGAAAAATTTGGCGGTGTGATCCATCCCCGTGGATCCCCCAACGTGGTGGGTCTATGTTCTAAAAAACCTCTCTCATATGAGTAAGGAGGCCTGTGCCCAGCAGTGGTTAATGGGCTGCTATTTACCTTAAACATTAATTTTTCATCTACGCTCATTTGTTTCCTAAATCAAACGTTCACTTGTTACTTAAACCGAAACATGTTTTATTAACGTATTCAAATTAGAGAAAGTGAATAAATTAATTTACTTTTACATACAGTATGTGGATTTGGACAATTAGTTTTGGCCGAATAGTTATTTCAATTTTGACGGTAGTTGCACAATCCTTAAATAATGTATTCGAGTAATCTTGTTGGATATCGCATAAGAACGTTTTATAACCTTTTCTATTTGATTGACTTCTAAATGATGAGAACATGAAATGCTTGATAGGTGGGAATAGTTTCTAAGGGAATGCGAAATTGTTGAAGTGAAACGCGTGATTAGCATCACTAAGATATGCAGCGTTTTTATGCTAATTCGTTTGAAGGTTAGGTCGTTTTAATATTTACAAATAACATTTGGCATATAAAATAATGTAGTTTCGGAGTTCCAAAACTAATTTAGGTTATCACTCTTCACTGAATAGGATTGTCATACAGAAAACTTGTCAAAAAATAATGAAATTGATGTTTTACTTGATTCTTTGTAATTAAAATAAACTATCGTCGTTATCTAGCTTATAAGCCCAATTCTATTTTCACTCTTTTGTTAATCTTCTTTTTGACTATTAGTTTATAATTTTATATATCAGTAAATTACGTTGTTGTTAAAGTTTTGTCCATGTAGTTTCACCTTTAATTAAGACACCGTTAAACGAAAAGCTGTGAATGAAGTTTGTTAATGTATGTAATGTGTATTTTGTTGGAGTTCAATAAATGAAAGAAAAAAAAGGAAATAAAAATATTTAACAATTTCTGATACTGACAAAAAATCACGTGGCATTTTTATTTACAATTCGTCATTTGAGATTTCAATAAATTATTTGTATTAATTTTCGATACATTTAATGTTTTAAGGACAATTAAATTCCTAACATGTTCCTTTTCCCTCACGCTAAGTCTCTAAAATCTAGGTTTTTTTTTATACTTGTATAAATATAAACGTGCATTTCTAATATGTGTACTTTTGTACGCACGGACTCTTAATTTTGTGAGTTTCATTTGGTGCATATAAGTATAAAGTAATAAGTAGCAGCCCATTAACGTCCCACACTGGGCGCAGGCTTCCTGACTCCGAGGAGTGAGGGTTTATAGAACATAGACCCACCACGCTGCTCCACTGCGGATTGGCACGAATCCGACTCGACCGGAGAGAGATCAGGCGCAGGACCGACGGCTTATCGTGCTCTCCCAGCCACAGGGATGGATCACATCGCCAACTTCCCAACTTCGGGCAAATATTGAGAAAATCTTAATAGAAAACTCAATATTGATTTTTTTAATTGGCCCGACCCGGGACTCTAACCCAGGACCTCATGTCTGTTGTCGAACCTGCTATCCACTAGACCAATGAGGTAGTTGGTGCATACTCGTATATAAATAAATAAATATTATAGTGTTTATTAAATAGAACTAAAAATTTGCGAAGTAATTATGTATATTATTTATGTTGTACTAGGTTTGCTGTGACTACGGCCTCCATGTGGGGGTGACCTGGTGGTCTCCATCTGTGAAAAAGGAAATGCAGCAGCTGGTGGCAGAGCATGGAGTCAACTCTTTCAAGATGTTCATGGCTTACAAGGACTCCTGGATGCTGGACGACTACGATCTCTGCAACGCTTTTGAGACTTGTGCTGAATTGAAATCTTTGCCACAGGTGAGTTATATTTGATAGACGTGCTAAAAGGAGGTTGCGGGGTCAATTCCCGGAAGTGTATTTAAGAAGCTGTATTTTCGAGACAGACAAGAATATTTGCTTTCTGGTATAATTTTTGTAACATTTTACTATGCTATACTACTATATTATAACATTATTCTTGTGAATGGAATGTCCGAAATGTCTTTAATAAAATATCATTTAATACAGAGGTATGAATAATATGGTTTGATTATTGTCGGCACTTTTATTAACTTGCGAAATGCAAAAAAGTAATTACAGTGGCATAACTACAGTAGTTGGACTTATGATATTGTAGCCTTTTTTGTAGATATTAATACGTTCTATAATATTGTTGAACATTTTTTTGTTCTATCATCAATAGTTTCAACAGCGGACACGATGACAGATTTTTTTTTAATCAATTTTTTCACACCTTGGGTTATATTAATGCATTTTTCCTAGGGATCCCTATTTTATTTGAGAAAGTAATATAGCATATCTCGTTCGGTGAAAATGCAGCTTTCTAATGGTGTAACAAATTTTGAAATCGGTCCAGTAGTTTTTATGTGAAAACGTTACAAACATACATACATACAAAAACACAAATGTTTCCTCTTTATAATGTTAGTTTAGATGATTATTATGTGTTTGTGTATTTCTAAGCACCTCGTAAATAATTGTACCGATTTTGTTGAAGTTTTAGTGTGTCTTCAAATGGATTCAAGAGTGGTTTAGATTAAGAATTTGACGGCCTCGCTGGCGCAGTGGTGCGAGTACTCGCCTTGCTAGCAGACGTCTCGTGTTCGATCCCCAGTAGGAAGAATTTAGAAAATTGTATTTTCTAATTTGTCTGAGTCTTGTCTGGTGGGAGGTTTCGGCCGTGGCTAGTAACCGCCCTACACTAGCAAAGATGTACCGCCAAAACAAAGAGATTTATTTTACGGTTTCTATACAGCAACGTACCGGAACACTAATCTCTTTATTTGGCGGTGCGTCTTTGCTGGTAGGGTGGTCACTAGCCAAGGCCGAAGCCACCACTCAAGACTCAGGCAAATTAGTAAATACAATTTCATAAATAACATATTATCTAGTATTGTAAAAATTATAGGTCCATGCCGAAAACGGTCATATTATTGCACGGAATACTGAGAAGTTACTGGCATCAGGAGTCACCACCCCCGAGGGTCACGAGCTCTCGCGAGACGAGGAAGTAGAAGCAGAGGCCGTCAACAGAGCCTGTGTCATTGCCAACCAGGTTAGTTTATCTCCCCATATATATCTTCAAATTATACAGTCTAAAACGAAGTCGATTCTGCTGTTTGCTCCTTTAGATTTTTTAAATTCATCAACGGATTTAAATATTTATTCTTAGGCGCTGGAGGGTAAAATTTTTACGGATGAAACGCATGATTAGCGTCATGAAGATTTGCAGCGTTTGTTATTTATTATTTCTTCATTTCACACATAGTAAGTGAGATACAAAAAATATTGAAGGAATATAAAATAGAGCGCAAAGGCGGTCTTATTCTTATAGCGATCTCTCACAGACAACCTCTGGTGAGAGGAAAACAGACAGAAGCGGGAGGTGCAAATAAAGATAAAGATTCATATATGTCTTTCAGATTTTAATACACGTCTTAAAATATATATATGCATTTATTTTGTTACGTACGTTGTACGTTTTGTTAATGATACCTAGTATATATAATACTAGCGGCCCGTCCCGGCTTCGCTAGGGTAGACATAAATAGGTACAGATATTGAAGTTATAAGCATAATAATTAAAGCGACCATGAATTGACAAATATTATGAAAAAGTGTGATTCCTAATACTAAAACTAAGTAGCTCTGAAAAGAACTTCTTAAGTGAAGCATAAAAATGTGTTAAAAGACCTCGAAATATTCAATGTCGCTTGCGTCCACTGCGTAAGGAGCCGACCGGCATGTATTTTTATTTTAATTTCATGATATCTTTTAAATGGAATATCCGATTTCAATACTTCAAAAAGTAATCAACAGGTATTGAGACAGTCTTGAATATTGAATGATTTATTTGGATAAAAATTTATAAATGGTATGGATAACACGGTCTGATTTTGATCGGCATTTCTATCAATTTGTTAAATGTAAAAAAGTAGTTATAGTGACGTAACTACAATAGTTAGACATATGGTCACATGAATTTTTTTGTAGAAATTGATATAATCTATAATATTGGCGAACATTTTTTTGTCCTATCATTTATACTCTTCACAGCGTATGTGATGAAAGACATTTTATGGCAAATTGTTTTACACCTTCGGTTGGTTTTAATAGGAATTTCTAAAGATTTCTATAGTAATCTAGTACTAAATATAGCCTATGTTACTCAGTGATAATCTAGCTTTCTTATGATAAAAGAATCATTAAAATCCGTCCAGTACTTTTTGAGTTTATTCGTTACATACAAAAATACAAGTCTTTCCTCTTTATTATATTAGTGTAGATAATAAGCGAACTTGCGCAATTTATATACTAGGTATCATTAGATAGGTAAAATTTTTGTAGCGTTGTTTGAAAATCGGAAGTGTTTCAGACTGACGTATACGTAATGGAAGACAGTTCCACAGTCCAATAAATTTGACTGTGAAAAAGTTCTTATAAATGTCTGTGCTGACCACTAGACTCATTGGTGTAGTGGTTAGCATGTTCGACTACAGACATGAGGTCCTGCGTTCGAGTCCCGGGTCGGGCCAGTTCGAAATCGATATTGAGTTTTCTATTAAGATTTTCTCAATATTTGCCCGAAGTTGGGAAGTTGATCCACCCCGTGCCTCGGAGAGCACGTTAAGCAGTCGGTCCTGCGCCCGATTTCTCTCCGGTCGTGTCGGATGCCCGTCACATCGGACTACGAGAGTGAAGGAATAGAGTGCACCTTGTGTACTATGCCTGCCAATCCGCAGTGGAGCAGCGTGGTGGGTCTATGCTCTAAAAACCCTCTCTCATATGAGCGATGAGGCCAGTGCCCAGCAGTGGGACGTTAGTGGGCTGCTACTTACTTACTTAAATGTCTGTGTGACTTAATGGTGTTCGGAGCATTATATTGGGAGCGGAGATTGGGGTTATTGTCAGATATGAAATTAAATTGTTCTTTTAGATAGTCAGGAAAAATTACGCTATAGCCTATATAGTTAAAGTCCCTGAAGATTTCTTCGAAGTCTGATAGGTGGCCATTTCAGTTTTCTGCAAAAAGGTGTAATGTGATCGTATTTACGAAGACCAAATACAAATCGTATACAGAGGTTCTGTAGATGCTTCATCTTATTCAGAAGTTCGTCGGTCAAATCTGGGACAAGGACTTGCATAATACAGGATCGGCAACAGAAGCGACTGAGCTAACGATATTTTAAGTGGTAACAGATTTTTCCAACGTCTTAGTGCACCAATACTACCAAAAATCCTCCGGCTGACATCAGATACTTGTGGTGCCCATGAAAGAGTATTGTCGATCAAGACCCCAAGTTTTTTTACAGTGTTACTGTATGGCAAAATTAATGGTATTCATTTGAAGGTTAGGTAGTTTTAATATTTACAAATAACATGTGGCAGTTTAATTTGCCACTCGTCATTTAATAATTTAATTTACAATTTGTATAACTTAATGTTATGTAACGGCAAGGTCAAGAGTACTCTAAACCGACGAACTTGTATGGAAGGTTTAATGAGAATGAAAGAAGCGAAGGAGATATGCAAGAATCGTGGCAAGTGGAAGGATGTTGTCTCTGCCTACCCCTATGGGAATGAGGCGTGATGCTTTGTATGTATGTATGTATTTTTACGAAATATAAAATATTTCATTAATTGTCTTTTCAAAATTTTGTATATTATCAAACACCTGGTGTTCCGGCGCAAACGCCTAGTTCGTGTACAGTTCGTAATTGCTCCTGTGATTTGGCAGGAGTTCGTCGCGTTTTTGATTATTCTACGTCACATACAAATTGTCACCAGTCGCTTGTAACGCGCCCTTGACGCAACATTATATCATTAATAATCAGATACAAGTGTCTCATTTTTGCCCCATTGTGTGTCTAAACATACACCTGGCATTTTTATTTCCAATTCGTCATTTGAGATTTCAATAAACTATTTATATTATTCCTCGACACTTTTGGTATTTTAATGACCATTAAATTCCTAACATATCTTCCTTTTTCCCTCCCTCTAAGAGTTAAAAATTTGTTTGCCAAGGAAGTTCCACTTCTGACAAGTGTACTTTGTACGCACGCTCTTTTAATTATTATTTAAATAATATATTATGATTACAGATGAATTCGCCTCTATATATAGTCCATATGATGTCGAAGAGCGCTGTGGAGGCTTTAAGACTCGCCCGTCCCAAACAAAAGCAGCCAATATTCGGTGAAACACTAGCGGCCACTGTCGGCACTGATGGTAAGTATTTGTACCCTAGACACACACAAACACACACTGTCACACCTTATTAATAAACAGTAAATACTCTTATGACAATTTTAAAATAATCATGTGAATTGGTAGTGCTTAATAGCAAAACTACACATAAAAGTAAATAAATTTAATTATTGTATTTCACATATAAGGTGGTTTACAAAAAATTTATATGTACGCCATCTGTTATCATTTTTGGAAACTTCAGCCAACCTTAATTCTATTTTAGTTACGTACTGTGTATGTAATTTAGTATTATAAATAGTAACATAAAAGGGTTACATTCAACTGTAATCGCCTAATTATAACAAATTCAATTGTATTAATCTTCAATATCATTTATTACTTTCAATATATGCCATCTGTTATTATATTGTGTAATCTTCAACCAATTTTGAATCTAATCAATTGATTTAAAAGTATACTGTCCGTTTAATAGAAGAATACAAATAAAATATCAAGTAAAAGTATTTGATACCTGATAAAGTCATCTGCGGAAAATTTAAATAAACGCCATCTATTATCACTTTTAGTAAACATGAATATTGCATATCTCAACCCTTTTAACGGATTTTGTAGTGTTTATACGTAATAGAAGATAACGCATAAAATTTCAAAGGAATAAATTTAAATTATAAACCTAAGTTAAATAAACTCAATCGTATTTGATACCTGATAAAGTTATCTACGGAAACTTTGAATTAACGCAATCTGTTATCTTTTTGGTAAACTTCTGTATCAATATTTATGTTGTGTATTTAATTAAGTACTTCTATTTCTATTTATTATAATTATCACTTGTTAAATTCATCAATGGGAACTTTATATAGTTAAGTAGTGAGCGTAGATCATGATAGATGGCGCTATACATTTTATACTAAATCCTGTATCGCGCTGCGGAGATTATTTCGATATGAATAACCCCTCTCAGTTATCAATTACGGGCATCGCTTCTCGGCCTTTTGGCTAAGATCAAAGTGTAGTATCTGTTCTTTTCAGCTTAATATCTGAAAGTTCCCACACTGTGGGACCAGTATATTAAACTGATTTTTGTAATCCGACGGGATGTTCGGGGCTCGCTCCACTCCTGTCACGGGTCGGCCCGGCATTGCAGTGCCGCCGGGATCGGCCCACATAATACTATAATCAAACCTCTAGTTAAATAATAATTGACGACTCATGACCAATTAACTATAATACGTCCGTCATTTGCTACTTTACAGATAAAGTGATGAAAAAATAGGATTATATTAAGTTATTTTCATTATTTAGAATTGCGACGATACTGTGAGAATTGATGCTTCTTTAAAAGAAACACGAGATCCTAATTGACATATGGCTCGTATTGCTCTTTTTTGTAAAATTAATATAGTTTTCATGTCCACCGCCCTACCCCATAACAGTATGCCGTAAGACATAATGCTATGAAAATAAGCGAAATACACGATTTTAGCAGTTTCAACATCAGTGTATTGCCTCACCTTCCTAACAGCAAATGCAGCTGAACTAAGTTTACTTGCCAGAGTCTTAATATGGGCGTCCCACTGAAGCCCAGAATCTAATATTATACCTAGAAATACTGTAGATTTAACTTTCTCTACAGGAATATTATTAATTCGAATATTTGTACACAACTCTTTTGCATTTGGCAAAGTGAATTCAATATACTTAGCCTTTGCCGAGTTTAATATTAAATTATTTACTGAAAACCAATGTGAGACATGTGACAGTACTATTTACATCGTCGAAATTTTCCTTATTTCTATCAATCTTGAATATCAAAGACGTGTCATCAGCAAATAGCACTGACATCAAATAACAAATGTGATATAGTGGTATAGTGTGATATAGTGGTTTCACATGGTACGCTAAATCATTTATATATATTAAGAAAAGAAAAGGGCCAAGTATTGATCCTTGTGTCACATCCATTCTTACCGGTGATCCCGACGACTACACCATTTACGAATGCCTTTTGTAGTCTATCTTGAAGATAGGAACTCAACAAATTAAGTGCCCACCTCTAACATCAGTCAAGCGTAGATCATGGTAGATGGCGCTATACATTTTATACTAAATCCTGTATCGCGCTGCGGAGATTATTTCGATATGAATAACCCCTCTCAGTTATCAATTACGGGCATCGCTTCTCGGCCTTTTGGCTAAGATCAAAGTGTAGTATCTGTTCTTTTCAGCTTAATATCTGAAAGTTCCCACACTGTGGGACCAGTATATTAAACTGATTTTTGTAATCCGACGGGATGTTCGGGGCTCGCTCCACTCCTGTCACGGGTCGGCCCGGCATTGCAGTGCCGCCGGGATCGGCCCACATAATACAATAAACAAACCTCTCTTATATAATAATTGATGATTCATGACAAATTAACTATAATACATACTAAGCATTTTATTGTGGTAACTGACGTGTCCGTCATCTGCTACTTTACTGATAAAATGATGAAAAAATAGGATTATATTAACTTATTATTATTTTCATTATTTAAAAATGAAGTGAACGAGTATTATAATAACTCCTACTTATAAAGAAACATGGTGATCGAGAAAGGCAGTAGGCAACAAACTACAACGCGACGAAATTAAATATTATAGAATTGAATTGACAACACATTGTTAAGAGATCTAAAGTGAGTACATCTCTTATTAAACAGGCAATGCGTATCCGAATCATTTTGCCCTAAATTATACATATAATAAAGTTTTTATTAGTTTTAAATTAATAAAGAATATGTGGATTATAAACCTTCTATATAATAATCAGGGTCTATCATCCCATGCTCATAATAGATATACTATTAATATCATCTTTTCTAAATTATTAACAAGATAATAAACAGACAATAAAATTGCGTGCTTTTACAAAGTGCACATGTCAGAAGCAAAACTTCTTTGACACTCTAATTTTTAAGTTTTGTTGATATTTATACTAAAACTTTAGTTTTCCGAGACTTAGAGGAAGAGAAAAGGGAAGATATGTTAGAAATTTAATTGTCATTAAAATATTAATACAAATTAATAATTTCAATGACGAATTGGAAATAAAAATGCCACGTGTTTTTTGTCATTAGTACAAATTATTAATTAAATTTTGTTTTTGAATTTAAACTTTATTATGAAACAATTTAAATTACTGCTTTATGAAAATGTTATTTGTAAACATTAAAACTAGTACGTTTCATCCGTACCAATTACACCCTCATGCGCCAGAAGTTTCACTTGTAATACAGAAATTGTCAATCATATTTGAAGATCTTTTCTACAATTAATCACTTATTATTTGATGAAAGCCATGGTGTTCTATGGATTAGGAGGGATGGATGGATTTACATTCATAAAAGTCGCGGGAAATCATCGTGAAGAAACCTGCATTACCCAGGAGAAGTTCTATAAGGCACCTAGGAGTAGCCGTTTGTAACGCATTTTACTGCTGCCTTTAGTCTAGTGGCATGTTCGGCCACAGTCATGAAGTCCTGGATTCGAGTCCCGGGTCGGAGAATTCAAATAATCAAACAATTGCCCAAAGTTAGGAAGTCGGCGGTGTACTCTACCCCCGTACCTCGGAGAGCACGGTAAGCCGTGCGAGTGAAGGAATAGAGAGTACCTTTGTGTACTATACCTTCCAACACGCTGTGGAGCAGGGTGATGGGTATATGCTCTAATAACCCTCTTCCCAGCAATGGAACGTGAATGTGCTGCCATTTAATGCATTATAGGTTTAAAAAAATAATACCATAAAATCTAATCACAGACTTAGTATTTATTTTCCTTAAAGTAATCACTTAATTTTAGAAAATATTGATTAGCTCTAATCAGTACTGATGCTTTTTTGGAAAAATTTGACAAATACGTAAGTATGTCTTGTAGAAACTATAACCCCTAAATTAGACCTTACCTACATAGCGCGGTTCCGTTTAATACTGTACCATTAATTATCATCAGGTGAGATTACAGTCAAGCGCTAACTTGTAAGCCATTAAAAAAATGTTTAATTAACTTTTCCATTTCAGGTACTCACTACAAGAACGCTTGTTTCCGTCACGCGGCTGCACACGTCTTGTCTCCACCATTACGCCCGGACCCTTACACTCCTGAAGCGATCATAGACGCACTTGCTAAGTGAGCAACTCTATATTTTTACTTAACGCCTTAGTTTAATTACAGGTTAAAAAGTCCTAGGTTCAATCAAGTTTTTAACGACAACTACGTATAAAGAGTCAAATATACAATCTTAATTTATAAGCGTTATAAAACATTCGAGCAAATCGATGGCCCCTACGTGTAAAGAGTCAAGTATACTAAACACCTAATATTGTAGGACAGTGTTTAATATATTCAAAAATATCGATTGCCCCTTCGTATAAAAGGTCATGTATACAATCCTATTTTATAAGTGTTTTAAAACATTCGAGCAAATCGATACCCCCTACGTGTAAAGAGTCAAGTATAAAATCCTATATTATAGGTTAATTTTTAAATGTTCAAATGTTCGAGCATATTAATGCCATTTACGTAAATCACGACCCCTTCGTATAAACTGTAAAGCCTCAAATATAAACCCTATAAATTAAGTGTTTTAAAACATTGGATCAAATAGATGGCCCCTACGTATAAAAAGTCAAATATAATATTGGAGGACAGTGTTTTAATATATTCAACTAAATCGATGGCCCATTCGTATAAGGAGTCAAATATAGAATCCTAATTTATGAAAGTGTTTTAAAACATCCGAGCAAATCAATGGCCCCTACAAATAAAGAGTCAAGTATAATAAAATATTTATATTGTAGGATAGTGTCTTAAAATATTGGAAGAAATTGATCGCCCCTAAGTATAAAGAATTAAATATGCAATCCTAATTTATAAGAGTCTATTAAAACATTCGAGCATATCCATAGCCCCTACGTATAAAACGTCAAGTATAATAAAATGCTAATATTGTAGGTCAGTGTTTTAATATATTCAAACAAATCGATCGCCCCTAAGAATAAAGAGTCTAGTATTATCATACTTTCCTTTGAAATCTGTACAGAAGTACAGCAATAAATGATTTATATTTGAAACAATGTCTTAGGAAGTAATGATTGCATACTTAAAAACGAATTTTTAATTCGATATAATTTGGATATATTACAGTGACGATCTGCAGCTGATAGGCAGTGATAATTGCACCTTCCACGAGAAGGACAAGGAGATGGGCAAGGAGAACTTCTCCAAGATACCCAACGGAGTTAACGGTGTGGAAGACCGTATGGCGATTTTATGGCAAAAGGGTGTTAACACAGGTAAGTGATAGTGCGAGAATGATACTAGTCCAAAGTTTAATGAAATATCACTAAACGATGCTGTATATAAACCATAAGAGGTAACTTACCTATTACCTAAGACTTCCATGACTGTATCATCCCTTAAAATCAGGTAAGATTACAGTCAAGCACCATACTGTCAACAATGAATAAAACACTAAAAGATTTGCTTTTATATCATAAAATGTTAAAAATTTCTATGGGAACGGTAAATATCAAGCGTAAGGACTAATCTGTACAAATAAACAAATCCATTTTCACTAAATGCATATTGATGTGTATAAATCACTGATATCATTATGCATTTGTAATTATTAATATGGGAACGGGAAATTCCAAGCGTAAGGTTTAGTCTAGACAAGTAAACAAAACACAACACGAAATACATATGAATGTATTTAAAGATAAGACATTGATATCATTGCATTACATAACTCAAAAATATGTAGGGGAACGAGAAATTCTAAGCTTATATACATACATAATCTGTACAAATAAACAAATCCATTTTCACTAAATACATTTGAGTGTACATAAATAGTTGATATCATCGCGTTACACATTATAAAGATTTCTATGGGAACGGTAAATTCCAAGCGTAAGAGCTAGTATATACAAACAAAACACTTTTCACTATTTGCATATGAATATATATAAATCACTGATGTCATTACATAAGACATTTTTAAAGGTTTCTGGTGGAACGGGAAGTTCCAACGTGAGAAATCATCTATACAAATAAATAACACGCTTCACTAAACAAAGTTATTTTTTGGATGTCTGTATGTTTGTTCCCGATAACCTCTGATACATCTGGACCTATTTCGACGGGACATTCACTAATTGATATGTATAATTAATTAATAATTACAAGTAATTTAGGCTACTTTTAAAGAGAATTTAATTATCATAAGTAAATGTAAAGTTTTGATCGATTTGCATTTCCCGTTCCCAGGTATGATGGACCCGTGTCGTTTCGTGGCTGTGACCAGTGCGAATGCCGCTCGCATCTTCAACCTTTGGCCCAGCAAGGGGCGAGTGGCCGTGGGCAGCGACGCGGACGTGGTGGTGTGGGATCCACAGCTGGAGCGAACCATTTCAGCAGCCACCCACCATCACGCGGTTGACTTCAACATTTTCGAGGTACAGAACCTTTTCTACCAGAGGTTCCGTGTTCAAACCCCTGTTGGACGAATTTAGTAAATTGTATTGGTGCAGGGAAGCTTCGGCCGTGGCTCTACCACTCTACCAGCAAAGTAAACAGATTTGTGTTTCGCTACCAACCTCTGTAGAAACCATAAGATAACTGTTTGACTGATTTAAAAGAAAGTATGTATGGGTTAAGAATGAATGAATTAGTCATCAAATGTTTACTCTATGCTGATGATCGAGTAATACTTGCGTCATCCGCTAATGAGCTACAGGAGATGCTAAATATTATGAATCAAGCTTTGAAAGGGAAAGGAATGAAAGTGAATGTAAACAAAACGAAAGTTATGCTTTTTGAACGAGATGAATCTATGATGAATGGCAATATTTTGATAGATGGGGAACAAGTGGAAGAGGTGAAAGAATTTGTATACTTGGGATCTAAATTTACAAAAGATGGAACATGTGAAAGTGATATCGAAAGGAGAGTGAATGCAGGGAATATGGTAAATGGTGCTCTGCATGCTTTTATGAATAGCCAGATGGTGTCTCAAAGGGCTAGACTGGCAGTGCATGCTGGAGTGTTGGTGCCAACACTTATGTATGGTAGTGAAAGTTGGGTATGGCAGAAGAATCACAAAAGTAAAATAAATGCGGTAGAGATGAGAGCGTTGAGAAGCATGAGTGGATTAAAACTGAGTGACAGAGTAAGAAATAGTGTGATAAGAGAACGTTGTGGTATAAAAGAAGACGTAGTGACTAAAATTGAGAAAGGTATGCTTAGATGGTTTGGGCACGTAGAGAGAATGAATGAAAGGAGACTGACAAAAAGGATTTATGAGTCAAGAGTGAATGGGAAAGTTGGAAGGGGAAGACCAAGGCGAACGTTCCTTAAATAAGGGTCAGGTCAAGATTATTCTAAAACGACGAACTTGCATGAAAGGTTTAATGATAATGAAAGAAGCAAAGGAGATATGCAAGGATCGTGGCAACTGGAAGGATGAGGTCTCTGCCTACCCTATGGGAATGAGGCATGAACAATTTTTTGTTCTATCATCAATAGTGTCTGCAACGATTACAGATTCTTTGTTTCACACCTTGGGTTACATTAACGCATTTTTATTAGGGATCCCTATTTTTATTGAGAATGTACTATAGCCTATGTCTCTAAGTGAAAATGCAGCTTTCTAATGGTGAAAACCATTTTGAAATCGGTCCAGTAGTTTTTGTGTGAAAACGTTACCTACATACATACATACAAAACCACAAATATTTCGTGTTTATAATATTATATATTGTTTATATATTTTCAGGGACAACGTGTAGTAGGCAGTCCTCAGTATGTGATAGTAAGTGGACGTGTCTGCCTTGATGACGGGGAACTACGGGTGGCTGAAGGTAAATATTATATATTTTGTTTGTATACGTACCTTGGAACTAGGGTTAAATAGAGAGAAAGAGACGACGGGCCCTTGGACTCTCTGTTCCTGATTCGACGGTATACATAGATACATCTGAAGAGTTTAATATGTGTTAATGTTTCACAGGGCTGGGCAAATTCCTTCCCACCCCTGCAAATTCCCCCTACATATATGGTGGGGATGCGCCCTTGACTCCGGTGCTGGCTACCCCCAACGACGTCACTGACTCTCTACGACAGTCTCCTGCCAGAGTTACCAACGGTACTCCAACTGGTTAGTATCTTTTTATTGTATCACGTATATTTTTAACACAAATGTTTCTTACCTTCTGGTGAGACCCGTTGGTATGACGGTATTGGTTGCATTGGAGAAGAGGGGAGAGTTGAAGTTTGGAGAAGAGAGGAGAGGAGAGTGTCGATTAAAAGTGGTCTTACGTATTTACTACAAAGTGCTACATTATTGTCATACTGTATTAATAAAAAGTTATTCATATTCAGTGCGTGGTTAAATTATACTGCGTCATTACCTATATATTTCTAAGTCTAATCGATATTTACGGAAGTTATAATTTTTTTTGTTGTTTTAAATTTTGCATTTGTAGGTTACTACTTGTTTGCTCTCCCGCGTCTATATATTTGTGTAATAGCTTGAGAGAGAGACAGAGCAAGAACAAATTTGATCAACTTAAAAATATTTTAGTGAGCCAACCTTAAAAGATAGAGATATGCTGACTTAGACTTTTTTTTATAACTTCTAAAGAGACAATTCTATCATTCATAATTTTTGCGAGACTCGTCACTTTGCACCACTTCTATAGGTCTTAGCGTGTAAATATATCATGCCTTCCTCGATAAATGTGCTATCAAACACGGAAATTTCTGAGATTAGAGCGTTCATGCAAACTGAACTCTTCAGCTTTATAATATTAGTATAGATATGTATCTGTATAGAAACACATTTCCTTAAACAATGTTCTATTGCCAGATTTGAATATTGTGAATAAGCAGCTGGACAGTATGTCTGTGTCTGGCTGCAGCACCCCCACGGGGCGGAAGATGCGGGAACCTGGTCAGCGAGACCTCCAGAACTCCACCTTCTCCATCAGCAGTGAGTATACATACATCCTCAATCCCTAATCTAAATATACTTAAACATATATCTCTAAAGATGTAACATTCTGCAGAAAAAAGTACGTGCGTACAAAGTACACATGTCAGAAGTAAAACTTCCTTGGCAAACAAATTATTAAGTCTTAGAGGGAGGGGAAAAGAAAGATATATTAGGAATTTAATTGTCATTAAAATAACACGTGATTTTTGTCTATATTAGAAATTATTAATAAAATTTTTGAATTAAAAATTTAAAAAAGAGATTTTAAAATTTATATGGGAGAGCAGACTGATGCAGCCTACTTTGATTTCCGGAAGGCTTTTGACTTAGTAAACAACGATATTTTACTCAAGAAATTAGCAATGATTGGTTTTACCCCACATTTATTATATTTTTTTGCTAGCTACATGAAAAATAGGCAACAATATGTTGAATACAAAGGGCATCGTTCCGAACTTTATTTTACCAGGTCTGGCGTAAGTCAGGGCAGTAACCTTGGGCCTTTGCAATTTATAATTATGATAAATGACTTGCCCGAAGCAGTAAAGAACGCAAAATGTTTACTGTTTGCTGACGACCTAAAACTTTTCTTGACCGTAAAAACGCGAAACGACTGTAAGCAATTGCAGAAAGATATAGATAGAGTAGTTGCATGGAGCAAAGACAATCTATTGGAATTTAATACAGCAAAATGCGTGACTATTACTTTTTCCCGTGCACGCACTCCACTTCTGCATAATTACGAAATAGAGGGAGCGCCAATGACTAGAGTCGATGAGGTTAGAGATCTGGGGGTGACTCTAAACTCTGAGCTGAAGTTTCGTAATCATATAGAGAACTGCTGTAAAAAAGCGTACAGGAATTTGGGGCTGTCT
>JACTOM010000079.1:2909229-3051249 GCA_015832385.1 Elymnias hypermnestra | reverse complement strand
AGATCCCAAGTATACAAATTCTTTCACCTCTTCCACTTGTTCCCCATCTATCAAAATATTGCCATTCATCATAGATTCATCTCGTTCAAAAAGCATAACTTTCGTTTTGTTTACATTCACTTTCATTCCTTTCCCTTTCAAAGCTTCATTCATAATATTTAGCATCTCCTGAAGCTCGTTAGCGGATGACGCAAGTATTACTTGATCATCAGCGTAGAGTAAACATTTGATGAGTAATTCATTCATTCTTAACCCATACATACATTCTTTTAAATCTGTCAAACATTTATCCATGAAAAGGTTGAACAGCCATGGTGACGCAACACATCCCTGTCGAACACCTCTTTCGACAGGAAACCACTCCGTGTACGCTCCGTTTATTCTGACACAGGCACTAGAACCCTCATAGAGAGACTTCAATGCTTGAATCAGACAACCGCTCACCCCATACGTAGATAACGTTGACCACAGCTCATTCCTCACCACTCGATCGATAAGTTATTTTCATTATTTAAAAATGAAGTGAACGAGTATTACAATAACTCCTACTACTAAAGAAGCATGGTGATCGAGAAAGGCAGTAGGCAACAAACTACAACGCGACGAAATTAAATATCATAGAATAGAATTGACAATACATTGTTAGGAGATCTAAAGTGAGTACATCTCTTATTAAACAGGCAACGCGTAACCGAATCATTTTGCCCTAAATATACTCTAAATTATACATATAATAAAGTTTTTATTTGTTTTAAATTAATAAAGAATATGTCAGGGGGCACAATAATCAGGGGGTACACGTCACTGTCTATCTCTCCGATAGTCATAGTATGGTACACGGGTATGCGATCCCGGCTCCCCGAGCTATAGTAATATCCTACTACCATATATTTTCCTTTCTCTTCCTTCAAAAGTTCCTGTCTTTTAACCCGTTCCCCCCATTTATTCCATTTCCCTACCCATTCCTGCCAGTTCAAGGTGTACCGTGCCGAGGGAATCATGGCTAGGCGCATTTGCCTAGTCGCAAACGGTGGCCTTGGGCTCGGGTGAACCCAGAATAGGCTAGCCTTATTCTGACATGCGGGGCTCTGCCAGAATGGACCTATGTTCCCTTGCTTCTCGTGGGAAACCAATGGTGTTAAGAATAAAAACCAAAAATGGTGGCGATGAGATTCGCAATCCATCACATAACGTTCCTAATGGGGACGAAAACCGGGCTACAGAGAGCCGCTTTGCTACTTTTAATGTATGAGGAGGAATGAATGAAAAGATTGATGAAGTATGCAGATGATGCATGATAGGTGCATAGATGGACTCTGCTTGAAGGAGACAAAGAGGAAAGGATGTGATACCACGAAACATAACCCTTACACAGCTTACTGATCTGGTGTATGTAATAATAAAAGAGGCTGTCAGGGAGTTGGTATCATACTTTTCGAAAGAATGGATGATTGTGCGAAAGAAGTGCATTATGTGAGTCCTATACTCATCTGGATCAGGCTAAAAGTTGTACTTACTCGGATCTTTGTCTTGGGTGCTTATGCTCCGACGGACCTGGGTACGAGAAAGTCCAATAAAGGCCAAAAAGAAATAGATGAGTTTTGGGAAAGTCTGAGTGATACGTTGAATGAATGTAAACCAAATGAGCAAATAATTATGTTAGGAGATTTTAATGGATGGGTAGATGTCAAACGTGATGGATATGAAAGGACTCTTGGTATGTTTGGTGACAAACGGGTGAATAAAAATGGAAGATGTTTGCTTGGGATATGTGTGGAACATAGTCTTTTCGTGGCAAACACTATGTTTGACCATAAGGAGATTCATGTCTATACAAGGGAAGAAGGGAATGCTAGAAGTATGATTGATTTTGTAGTTGTGGAGGAAAAACTGAAGAAAAAAGTTCTTGATGCTCGAGTATACCGCGGGGTCGACATCGATACTAACCACTACCTGGTTGTTGCCCGAATCAGTGGTTTTTTTAATCGGTGGCGCCATAGAAGAAAGGAAACCTCGAGCATTCTTGAGCGAATAAAAGTGGAGAGATTGCAAGGAGAGGATGTTAGAGAAGAGTATCTGAAAAATTTGACTGGGCGATTCAAGAGTGAAGACGAAGGAAATGAGATTGAAAGTTTATGGAAAACATTTAAAGATGGAGTAGTTGGGGCTGCTATTGATGTATGTGCAGTGTCTAAAAGGAGGAAAGCTAAGAAAGAGAAGAATTTGTGGATGGACAAAAATGTTCAAGCAGCTGTGTGTGAAAAGAAGAAAGCTTGGTCCGATTGGTTGGCTACAAAAGCTAACCAACGAATGCAAAAGGCAACGAATGATGACGTAAAAATGGCAAGAATGGAATACAAAAGGGTGAAAGTAATCGCCAATGAAGCTATAAGAAAGAAAAAAGAAAAATGCAGAGAATTGTATGGTAAGAGACTTTCTGATGATTTTCAGATTGAGATTCAGATGATATTATAAAAGCGATAAAAGGTATGAGATCAGGTAAGGCTGCTAGGTATGACAGAGTGTCAGTCGAGATGCTGNGAATGAAAGGAGACTGACAAAAAGGATTTATGAGTCAAGAGTGAATGCGAAAGTTGGAAGGGGAAGACCAAGGCGAACATTCCTGGATCAAATCCAGGACATTCTAATTAAGGGCCAAGTCAAAAGTACTCTAAACCGACGAACTTGTATGAAAGGTTTAATAAGAATGAAGGAAGCGAAGGAGATATACAAGGATCGTAGCAAGTGGAAGGATGTTGTCTCTGCCTACCCCTATGGGAATGAGGCGTGATGTATATATGTATGTATATAATAATCAGGGTCTATCATCCCACGAAATCCCATGCTTATAATAGAAAAATACCAGGTGTCTCAAAATAAATTTTGTTTGTTAAGCTTACTGCGTGAAGGCAACGTATCCAAGGGGCGCGGGGTTTATGTCAATTGGTAGCCTGGCTCTTGGGAATTCAATTGGTGCAAGAATTAAAGCCCCCAAGACGCCAGTCGTAAATAAGACGTTTGAGCGATTTTCAACGTTTACCAACATTTTGTTTTCGGATGAAGCTCATTTTCATCTTAATGGCCACTTAAGTAAAGAGAACAGCTGCTACTGGAGTGCAGCGAATCCAAAACGCAAACATCAGAAACCCCTACATTCCTAAAGTGTCCCCGCGATGGGCTGTGATGTCGGAGCGAGGAATTACATTTTGAAGACGAAAGGGGGTGTGCAGTTACAGTGAATTCAGAACGTTATGTGGAGATGTTAGACAACTACCTGGTTGAACTGCAAAACTTTCCTGGCTATAACCAAATAACCTAGTTCCAACAAGACGGAGCCACGTCTTCGTGAAATTTTCTCAGGCAAATTGATCTCCCGGAGAGATGACACAAATTGGCTTCCACGCAGTCCAGATTTAACCCCTATGGACTTTTCCTATCAGGTTACCTTAAATGCAAAGTTTTCGCCAATAAACCGAGTTTACGAAATAATTAAATTTTTCTGCTTAATCGATTCACCATGTATAAAATTTCTTTTGAGACACCCAAATATTATTTAAGCCTGTTTCAAAGTTAAATCAGTTATAGTAATAATAACTTGTTTTTATAGTCATCATGAATTATTCGGGTATTTCTGACCGCACAAATGAAGGCAATTTGTATGTTTAAGAATACAAAGGCTGTAACGAACAGCCTTTTAAAGTCACACCTCATTTAAATTAGATAAACTCACGTTATTTGACCCATGGATTCTTGGTAAGAGATTGGTATATATAACACTCGCTAAATGTAAAGAGTTTAGAAGAAAATCCTATTTTTGTAAGACAGTGTTGTTTATGACTGACTAACGAGCTTTAAGTATCATGTTTTAATACCGTCACGTGAGATCAGAGTCAAGAGCCTTTAAGTCAGCAATTAACTTATTTTTAACATTTCCACCCACATATTGAATAAATTTAATAAAAATCTTTTACAATGGCCATTATTAGAGTCAAGATGAACGGAATGTACGGATCAGGTCTTTTCTTTACGCTGCATAATTGAAAAATGATTAGCTAACCACCAAAAAGTTTATTGCGCTTGCGTAGATTTAGAAAAGGTCTATGATCGAGTGGTGAGGAATGAGCTGTGGTCAACGTTATCTACGTATGGGGTGAGCGGTTGTCTGATCCAAGCATCGAAGTCTCACTATGAGGGTTCTAGTGCCTGTGTCAGAATAAATGGAGCGTACACGGAGTGGTTTCCTGTAGAAAGAGGTGTTCGACAGGGATGTGTTGCGTCACCATGGCTGTTCAACCTATTCATAGATAACTATTTGACAGATTTAAAAGAACGTATGTATGGGTTAAGAATGAATGAATTACTCATCAAATGTTTACTCTACGCTGATGATTAAATAATACTTGCGTCATCCGCTAATGAGCTACAGAAAATGCTTAATATTATGAATAAAGCTTTGAAAGGGAAAGGAATGAAAGTGATTGTAAACAAAACGAAAGTTATGCTTTTTGAAAGAGATGAATCTTTGATGAATGGCAATATTTTGATAGGTGGGGAACAAGTGGAAGAGGTGAAAGAATTGTATTCCTTGGGATCTAAATTTACAAAAGATGGAACATATGAAAGTGATATTGAAAGGAGAGTGAATGCAGGGAATATCGTAAATGGTGCTCTGCACGCCTATATGAATAGCCAGATGGTGTCTCAAAGGACAAGACTGGCTGTGCATAGAGGAGTGTTGGTGCCAACACTTATGTATGGCAGTGAAAGTTGGGTATGGCAATAGAAGCACAAAAGTAAAATAAATGCGCTAGAGATGAAAGCATTGAGAAGTATGAGTGGGTTGAAACTGAGTGACAAAGCAAGAAATAGTGTAATAAGAGAACGTTGTAATATAAAAGAAGACGTAGTAACTAAAATTGAGAAAGGTATGCTTAGATGGTTTGGGCATGTAGAGATAATGAATGAAAGGAGACTGACAAAAAGAATTTATGAGTCAAGAGTGAATGGGAATGTTTGAAGGGGAAGACCAAGTTAAACGTTCCTGGACCAAATCCAGGACATTTTCAACAAGGGCCAGGTCAAGAGTACTTTCAACCGACGAACTTGTATGAAAGGTATAATGAGAATGAAAGAAGCGAAGGAGATATGCAAGGATCGTGGCAAATGGAAGGACGTTGTGTCTGCCTACCCCGAGGGGAATGAGACGTGATGTATGTATGTATAAATATTTTAAATTGAGTGAGTATTATATTGTACTCCTTCGTAACAATATATCTATGCGGCTTGCTTTTTTTCGACACTTGCAACAATTGTAGTTATATTTTAACTAAATTATACCAAATTTCGACGGCCTCGCTGGCGCAGTGGTGCGAGTATTCGCTTTGCTAGCGGAGGTCCCGGGTTCGATCCCCGGTAGGACCAATTTAGGAAATTGTATTTTCTAATTTGTCTGAGTCTGCACTGGTGGGAGGCTTCGGCCGTGGCTAGTTACCACCCTACCAGCAAAAACGTACCGCCAAACAAAGAGATTTGTGTTCCGGTACGATGCTGTGTAGAAACCGTAAGGGGTATATCGCCTCTTAACAGATTAGCGCGCTTCCATCTTAGACTGTATCATCACTTACCATCAGGTGAGATCACAGTCAAGCGCTAATCTGTCAGCAAATAAAAAAAAAAAATTCTACCTCAATAATCACTGTATCTACTGATGAGCACCGAATGAAAATCGGATTTGTGGTTGGACTTTTCAGTTTATATTTCGTCATATTCACACGGGAACTTGTGTTACATCGATTAAGGAAATGAAACATACAACATACAATTTTATGCTGTTTATTAAAATAATATTCGTTCAACTGAACACAAAGACATGGGTCCAGACCTAATAATTGAGTTTTTCTAATTTGACAATTTTCTCCCTACGAAAAAAAAATAAACCGGCCCTTCACAGTGACCGCTGTCTTTACCATCTTAACAATAAAAACAATCTATAAAATCTATCAACATAAAGACCTTCAGAGGTATCCAGGCATTGAAATTGTTATATATAAATTTGGCACAGTTTATACAGAGTTCACTGTAAAACCCTGACATTCTGTATACCGTTCTTAGATGGTTTTTTTACATTTTTTTGAACAAAAAATCTATTAAACATTAAATTTTCAATACCGTTTTATTTCAACGAATTGAACGAAAAAATCTATCAAAAGATAACATAAACTTCCTTTTATCCGAACACAAAGACCCATAATAATTTTTTATAAGGTTCTTAAAAGCGACTTTCAAGAAATTGTTAATTATAAAAAAAAATACCTATCCCTTATTGCACATGTTCAAATTTCATGCAAAATCAAACCGTTGATACAATTATAATTGGATATGTCAAATTTATATCATAGATTTTAAATCAAATTGCGAAAAATATTGATTTTTCTTATAATTTTGTCCTATAAATCGTTTAAGCTTAAACGAGTTCGATTTTTTTCTTTTCAATAAATGTAAACAATTATTTTCTCTCACAAAATCATATTTAAGTTTTATATAATAATTTTGTAAATAAATGTCGATTGCCCTTTTTCTACGATAGCCGATGGTTTTAAAATGAAATTCCAAAATAACCTATTTTTTATGATTCTCATAATCTCAATACCATAATGTGCCTAAAATTATTTTAAACAAAAAATCGATTGTCCTTATAGTATAAAGTTGAGAGTTGAATATGAATTTACGAAAAAACGATTTTATATATTTTTTTTCTATTAAGTAAATTAAAGTTAAACAAGTCTCCTTTTCTTATTTAATTTCAATGACATATAAAATATTTTTTCGTACAAAAAGAGATATGCAATTACAATATTTTCCCAAAGTTACGATTGAATTTGTAATTAAAGTATATAAAATTTGTCTCAAATTAAGAATTTTTTTTGTGTGACTTTTCCATCGCAAAGTCATTTTTCTAAATGGGATTTATAAATATCGTTAACACACGAATTTTTTATGAATTATTATAAAGAAAATCGTAATGTTTTTAATCAAACTCATTTTTCTAGCCATTGTTACTAATGGATTTGAAATAGGACAAATATAATTCAATTACTTTTCTTTTTCCATGAAATTATATTTTAAATATGATAAGGTTGGACAATTTTATAATCATAAAATCGATTGCCTTTTTTGTATAAATTGAAAGTGTGAAAAAGAGATTTTTTGTAATTTTTCCATCCGCATTTTTTTAAATTCCTCGCCATTATGCGTATTGGATTTAGAATAGAATAAAAATACTCGAATTACGATTTTTTCCCCCAAATTTATGATTAAAATTGCATTTAACAAATGTAAATTTTTAAAGAAAAATCAATTTCACTTTTTTTATAATACTCAAGAATTTATATTAACGGAAAATCATATAGTATTTGCATTTATAATAGGATATTTTAAATATGTAAATAAAAACTCGATTCCCCTGTTTTTATGATCGTCAAAATATGGAAAAAATATTGTAAAAAATTTGAGCATTTTTTTAATAAATCGATTAAGCTTAAACGTATGTTTTTTTTACTTTACTGATATATTCGAATAACGTAGTAAAATTACTTTTTTTTGCTATAAGTCATGGTTGATATTGCATTTAACAACGTTAAAATTCTTAATAATAACAATAAAACAACAAAAAGAAGTGCATGGATAAAACAAACCATCCGAGAACATTCCGAGGGTAGTAATCATCATTTTATAATAATATATAATAGTAGTAATAATAATAAATGCAATCATTTTTTTGTCACCAAAAAAAATGTACTAAATATTTCGCGAATTATAAATTTATTTACAAACGAGCTTCTATATACTCTGGGGGTCAAAAATTTGATAAAAATCAATTCTGATATTAAGAAACTAAACTAAAACTAACTTTAGTGCATCTGTTTATTATATAATAACAATTTCATAGCAATTCAAATAAAATATGACGATTGGACAAAATACAAAAAAATCCAAATCAATACTGTAAAAATTGCATAATTTTTTTTATATAAAAAAAATAGTATTTTTTAATATATAATATTCAATCTTTTTAAATAGAAAAAACTTTAACTCTGACCTCATTGACCTTCAGGAGTTGTTTTTTTGTATTAACAAACAATTTACTTTTTACAAAAAAGCCATATTGAGAACAAATAAATGTTAAAAGATAGAGATTTTTAACTACATTGGTATTTAAATTACATTTATAAAAAAGCGTATTTCAAGGTACTTTGAAATATAGTAGCGATATAAGGTTATCGATATCATCTGACTAATTTATAAATAAATTTTAATATAATTTAAAGGATGAAAAATACAATACATTTCTTTGATCGAGAGCATATTTTTTTAATCATGAGGGTACATTTACAAAAATAAAACCTATTTGAGGGTACTTTGATGTGTATCAGCGAAATGGAAAATTAAATTTTTAATTATGAAATTAATCTGATTATTTATTTTTTATAAGAAAAAAAAACAGATGCACTAAGACTATATTTAGTTTAGTTCCTACAGAATCGAAACAACTTACAATTCACCAGATATGTATGACATTGAATTTCTTTCGTATTAATTTTTCGGGTCAGTATTCAACTAATATTTTTATTTAACATCTTTTTATAGCAATAATGTATATATGTATAATATGTAAGTAGAATAATACACTTATATCTAATATGACACAGTTAGATTATCCTATACTTTATACATTTACACTGTGTACTTACACATATACAGGGGTGATGATGTACCGACAGCATTTCATACAATACAATACACATACAACATGGGGAAATTTTATATATTTATAACAGTTACAAAGCAATAAATGAAAAATGAGGGTATATGAATTTTTATATGAATTGAGGGTAGTTTGTGTTTGAATACGCTATACATTCATATGATTGATTAATAAATACTTCATATGTTACTTGAAGCAAAAAAATACATTTTTTTTAGAATCGAAATCAGTTGGTTTTTTTTTAGTACAATTATGATAAAGATAGATTTTCATATGCTTGAATAACAAATACCAAATAGGGATTATATTTATTGGGGGTAGTTTTCGTTTGGATACGCTATATATTCATATGATATTAATAAATACAATCCACTTACTATACTCCATATGTTTATATGTGAAGGAGGAAAAGTCAATTAAAGGCATTTAAAAAAATGAGGGTAGTCGTTTTATTTTCCTTCATATAAACATTGAAATTACTAATTAAGATATAACATATGTTTACATCAATTGAATTGAGGCTAGAGATCATTTTTTTATATAATGAGGGTAGTTAAATTGGTTTATACTAATTGATTGATAAACCTATAATTGCTTTTTTTTTAATTGTGGGTAGTTGATTTATTGTTCGTACGTACGCATTGAATATGCTGTACATTCATAAACAATTGTTTTTTTTTGGGGAAATTGAGGGTAGTTTTTTGTGCGTATGAATATGCTTTCGGTACACCATCGTGTAATAACTTCACTCATACAACGTGCCTATTCCTAACAATCTACGACAGTCTAATAAGTTCCGCACAACGGAAAAACGGGTTCCCCTTCGCGATGCCTTAAACCTTTACTTTATACAAACGCGTGTCGCGAAGGGAATTAATTAAAAAAAAACAACTAAAATCAAACCTCTAAACGCTACATGGAACCTTTATCTGGTGCAGGCCGTCAAGATATTCAAAGTAGTCGTTATTGAGAGAGCAGTAGAAGCGAAAATCGTATAGCACAAACAGCCTTTGTCCTTGAAATTTGTCATGTAAGCGAAAAGTAAAAAAAATATTTCCTCGCAACAAAAAAAAAAAATCTATTTCACATTTTTTTACCATAAAAAAGGTCAAAAAATAATAAAGTTTCTCATCGAAGGCACATATATAACGTTTTCTTTGCTAAGACTGATTAACTCAGAGTCAAAATAAAAGTTATTATATAGTGGAATATTCTGATAATACATGAGAAGTGCGGAATATCAAAATGCACAGAAACGACTCGATATGGGCTCACAATTTTGAGATCAAACGATGACTTTATCAATATCGGGACTTAATACAAAGATGACGGAGCTTAATATAATAGACAATATAATATTTCTCACAGAACAGTTTGATTTCAAGAAATACCGCACATTTTGTAATAGCATTAGGCCACTTGAATATATTAACAAAAAAATCACTTCATCCTATTATTACATAACAACTCAACGGGCATGTGACTTTTCTCATTAAAAACGAACATAAAAATGAGCTCGAAAAATGTGGGTATTCCAAAAATATCACACTAAAACCCGTGTGTAATTAGCACCCGATACAACTTCTGTAGTAGTTATCGCTGAATGCGATTAAAACAGTTCTCATTGGTATCTTGGTATATCACAACTGACGCGAACTGTTGCGCGAACCACCTCGACAGATGTCACCACCGTTTACTGAAAAGTTAACATTTCACACGCAGTCCATTTAGAAAAATAAAAGTTTCAGTAAAACGGTTAATAATACTCGAATTAGACTCCATTACAATTTTAACGCTGTATATAGAGCGTCCGTTAAAGTGTCAAGAGTTAAAATCGTCATAGAGTATAACGAGGCACTAGTTCCGAATTCGAAATTTGAATCCGTAAACACGGCTGGTCGACGTTCAGTCGCGTCCGTGCTTCGGCGGGCACCGGACGTGTTCCACCGTGACTATGACACCGATATCACTTCGTGTCCGGGCCGAGCCTGAGCCGCGCGAGGCCACGATTGCGATGTGAGCTGGCCTACCGACAAGGGGTTGTTCGCGTCTCTTGGATTCGTCCCTACTGGGTTCCGCGGAGGGGGAGGGGGGTCGGACGCGGGGGAAGCCAGGGAGGACAGAGCGCTGAGTCCTCCGGGGCTGGATGCCGAGTTCAGGGGCGTATCCGCCTCGTCACTCGACGCGTCCGAGAGCTCCTCCAATTTTACGTCCTCCTCAGAACAGGGGGACTGGGGCGTCGCCATCGGAAGCGGCACGGTCCCTGTGGCTGCTGCTAGGGCTTCCATGTAGCGCACGCACTTCTTCTTCCGCCTGAAAACCAGTGATGAACCATTAAATACCATCCAGCTTAAAACTGATTAATTCTGATAGCGCGGTTCCAAACTAACCAATCGTTTATCAAGAAATGTAAAATTTAAATATTTAGAAACCGCCCATTAAATATCGTCCAGCACATTGATAAATGATGGTGTCATTTCTGATGACGCTTCTCTAAACTAAGGCTATGATAATTTGAACCAATTTCGCCGGTTAAGAAATCAATTCAATATTTAACAACCTAACATAGTATTCTTTCAATTGACAAAATTGAAAAATTTATAGATAAATATAGTTTAGAGAATGGTGCAACAGAATCAATACCAATAAATTGCTTCTTTAACACTGTACAGATATTAGAAAATTTAAATAATTTTTATGTAGATCAGTAATGTTTCGCAAAATAACGTTTGTAGAGTGTTATAGAACCATTGCTTATAGGCAACTAAAAGAAATTACGATAAATGCTAGATTAAATTAAGAACAATAAATTCATAAGTTATGATTTGCTTCTACTAACTTCTTTGAAGATATTAATGTAAAATAAAACATCTAAAGCCAACCTACGAACACGAACAGACTTAAAGATCAAAACAACGTTAACTCAAAAAGACATGCTTGCAAAATGTTTTAGTTTCTCAATAAGACACACTAAAATATAAAGACAAAGGTAAACATCAAATATCAACATGCGCAAAAAATATTTTATACAATAATGGTCATATAGATCTTCTACTCGAAAAAGATAAAACAGGCTCACGACATTCAAGAGTTAAAAAAACCATTAAAATAAGGTACAAAACAAAATACGTTTACGGATTTCTATTATTCGTTTAAACGCTGAAAATAACGTAGACACAAAATAAAATAAAAAAATGCATCCAAGAGGCACCATCTCCTGTCGTATGGTCCTGTGTATTTCATTTCTAATAAGACTTTAAATTTAAAGATTTATAAACGCCATGTGAACTCCATGCTGCAAGCTCACAACACAAAATACGTGGATCATATTCACAATTCTTCTACGAGTATATAATAATTGAGCAGATATTTAACAATATTTTTGTAATGATCATTCAAATGTGTTGGGTCTAAAACTGAACTTGGATAAACCAGTGCCTCAGTTGTCAGTGCCAAAAAACATAGTCGGGATCATTTTAAGTAATCCAATAAAGTAAATATGAGATAAAAAAGACATCGACGCTGGAAAACATACACTTAATAAACGGCAAAATTGTGTTTAAGCAAAACTCTAGGGTGATGTTGTTAATCTGCTTGCAATTTTGGACTTGCGGGTTACTACGTGTTTGTTTTCCTGTATTAGCATCGATACCGGGTTATTACGTTTTTATTTTTTAACGTCGTTATGTAATCACGGCGACTAAGGTGATATATGATCCACGTACGATCGCAAATTAGTTTTAACTAATCAGTCATCAGCAACGTCTATGACAGTAATAATCACGGCATATTCCAAGATCATGTTCGTAAAATGCCAAGTCTCGTCTACCAACTGACCGTTTGTCGTCCGGCGGCGATGGGCCGGCACTAGAGGTTCACGTAAGTAGGCTCTTGGGGTGGGCTCCCCACTAAACTAGCAGCCGGCAACGGAGTCGCCGGCTCTGGCCGTAGGAGCCCTAACCCCCCCGATACCATTACGCTACTTGACTCAGGGCTAACATTAACAATTGCATTAAGAAACAATAAATAAAACAACGAAGGCAAAGCAGTTTCAATTGAATTGAACGCATTGTTCAATAACAAATATAAATACAAAGGAAATTGATAAAAACAATTATAATAGAGATAATGTTTATATAAAAAAGGGTATTAATGAATTATAATAAAAGAGGTCATTTAACAGACAACAATAAGAAATAAAGAAGCATCGTAAAAACAAATGTTATAAATAATAAAGGAATTAGAGGTCAAGTAGCGTTTGGTATTGTTTATAGAAGTTATTATTGAGCGCAGGAATAATTAACCATCACCAATAGTGCCAGCGGAATCCAGCATCGATCCGTGAGAAGCGGCAATCATGAGTGAAAAAAACATTTCAATGAGTATATTACATCTTCAAGAGATACTTAAGTTATTGCTATGTTTCTTTTAATCCAAAAAAGCGGGCCGTTATTCAGAAAATGTGTCAAGATTTTTTTGAAAGTTTTTTCGACAAATGATTGCCCTCTCTCTGTTTTCTTTCGAAGTCTATTCTTCTAATGCCTATTTTGCACTACGAATCTCACACTTTGTCTACTTTCAAAAAAATCTATTCCGTGTTATTCTACATCAAACTTTATTTCTTTGTGAAAAGACACATTTTCTGAACAGCTTTCTGGTTCGCTTTAATCTTATGCCCTTATTCTACCAGTGGTTATAGAGCACAGCGGAACAGGGTGTTTACTATGTAACATATTTAAAACATTAACACAAAATCTACTAAGGATTCATATCGAGATCGAGAGTAACAAATGAAAATAAAACTTATGTTACGACCAGGCTCTCCTTGGCGTAAAATAAAGACGTAAAGATAAGCCAAGTCTTTCCACATAGAAACAATGTGACTTAAAGTAATGAACAAGAGAGCATTATATGCTCTGACAATTGAAAAATAGGTCGACATTTTTTATCTATAAGCAAAACGAAAAAAAAAAAGATTATAAAAGGACACACACCTGCACGGCTTACACCATTGGTTCTGTTGATCGAGCCCATATCTCGCTCGACATTTTTTCAAGTTATTTCCTGAAAAGTTTTAAAATCAAATATTAGTTCGTGTAATTTTGACTTTGTTAACACAGCTCGTGAGCCACTCCCTATAAATCATTTATTTACAATCTGCGGGTAGAAAATCTAGGCAAATTAAACAATTGAAGGCAAAATTAATAGTTGCAAATTTTAAAAATGTCACGGCGTCGTTTTGAAGCTGTAATTAAATTAAACCAAAGGGACAGATGACGCCGTCAATGTGATTTGGGAAAGAAATAAATTTTACTGAAAATATATCAGAAGCATCTTAAATAATATCGCTAAAACTAAAACTACATAAGCAACATGCACCAACACCGTTAAACATGTTAGTCGTAATCGTGCAGGATCAGGAGTAGGGCGAAATGAAAATGACAACGGAAAAAACATTGGTTTAAATAATAGCGCTTCTACTCGTAATAAACTTCGGAAAATAAATCTCTAACTACGATATTGCTAATCGAAATAAAAGAAACAATCACAAATAAACATGACGCTCATAAGCAAATTCAAGCAGAATAGGTTCTCCGGAATCAAAATAAATATTTCTGTTCATTTGGCCAGTATCATTATCGACACAGAAGCATCGGCAGCTTTTGTATGTAATATGTTTAACAATCTCGAGTTCTTCGGAACATCGTGTCCGCTACACGACGCTTGCTGTCGCTTGTTTCGCATTGCATTGGCAGGACGACTTCATGCATACTGGTATCTCACGTTACTCCTTCGCATACTTGGAACGTATCGAGAAGGCTGTCCCAGCCCTTACCGAGCAAATGTATTTACACTTCCTGCAAAGCAATTACTCAAGTATTCAAACATTGACTGTTGAATTAAACATGCACGCTCCCCGAATACGTAGGCGGCACTTCGGAGCAGACGGAGAGCCAAAAACCGGGACAACCTTCGAAGGAGTGCCACTTACATCAGGGTATTATTTTCATAGCGTTGTAATTACAAAAGAAAAATAAATAAATGCGATATATATTAAATAAAAATGCTGATATATGTCTACAACCTGTACCCCTTCAACCATAGACATTCGGCAATATTTCTACATCGCTCGGTTGGACAGAGTTCAATGCAATTGAACCCGCCGATGGGAGCGGCGGCGGGGAGGGTGCGGGGGAGGAGAGCGACGGACGTCTCTAGCTAATCCTTTATTAATTGACCCCGTTTTTTAATGAGTCGAAGCGTTCATCGAGTACGAAATGTGCCGAGACGTGCGTCGCTGACCGTTTTGAGATTCGAGGAAGTCGCGGCCGATTTATTTATTCTCTCGTACGTCCGATAACGACGGCGGTATCTCTGCGGCCAGGGAGGCGAGCGGGAGGACGGGGAGGCCGTGGGTAGCGAGAGGCGGGGATGGGGGGCGGCAGCGGTCGTTGCAAGGCAGTACCTCCATCGGTTGTCTCCTGTTTTCGCTTCCTCTTCTTGCCCCTTTGCGTATTAGCCCTAGACGACCAATCGGGATAGAGCTGCATGTGCAGCTGGCGCTCGCGCCGCGCCAACTCGTAATACTTGGCTTGCTCCTCGCGTCCGAGCGCATGCCACTGTACCGAACGCAGCAATATGGAAAGAAAAGAGAAATGCACTTCGACGGTGGTCCGCGACCGAGCCCTAGCGTCGGTGCTAGAAAAACAGCCCGCAGTGAGCGTCCCCCTCGAAAATTTTGATCCTACTCCCCGGAAGAAATGAGAATGGCCAATTGTGGTGTTCCTCACAGAACCTATTCTGCGGTCGGTGTCGTCGCGCCTGGTCTAGACACAGATCAAACCAATATCGTTTCCGCTCGGCGGGTGCGGGATGAACACGAGTACACGGTCACTCGACGACTACAGTACACAGAACACAGAGGCGGGCGGCGCGGGGCGGCGGGGCGGGGACGCGGGCCGGCCGGCGGCGCCCGCCTCGGCCGCTTTTCTAGCACGGGCGCCGCGACCGCGCCGCGCGGCCTCAACACGCACACACGCACACTCACATACAGGGCGGCTCGGGTGCTCGGAGGGACCAAGCCGGTTAGTTCGTGTTAGGAGCCCTGGAAGGCGCAAGCAAGTTCCGGGGGGTTAGTGGGTGCGGACCACGGGACGGGCGGGGAGGGTGAAGCGAGTGTACACAAGCGTCGACGTGACAGTCCATCCCCTCGTGACGGGCCTCGGCCTAGGGTCCAATACCTCCCAGCTCAGCGGGACCGCGGTCCTTTTTCCGCTTTTTCTTTTTGGAACCGTAACCGTAGTTGTCCCTCGCGCTCCAGCCGGGATACAGCTGCATATGGAGCTGTCTCTCTTGGCGGGCTTTCTCATAGTATTTCGCTTGCTCCTCGCGACTCAACGAGTGCCACTGCGTATTTATCATTATATTGCATTACGAACACGGACATTTGACGAACTTCGGCGAAGGGCGGCCCACGGTGCGTGGGGCGTGACGTTGCTACTCTTGTTAGGAACGGGATCCGTTCCGAGAACTGTGACCACTAGCTTCTTGGTACTGATGGCGAAATCGTGATACGCCAACCGGAATTCTAATCGATTTAAAACTAATACTTTCGAAATTTTGGTGGATGATAGGAGCGATTATTTTTATTATTCAAAATTGGTAGTATTTCGATACAAAATTATAAGTTTAGATTCGCAAAGAGAACTACAGGATGTTCTATAGACCGCAAGAACTTGAACGTAAAAGATCACGGTTGACGAATCAAAATTGCACCCGCGGCTTCGCGCGTATATTTGTTATTCAATACATTTCGTGTAGATGTCAGATAGGGATTCATTGTCTTCCACAAGCCGAGCCAACTCTGTGTTTACGCGTCACGAATCGTTTCCTAACAAGATTAACAATGAGCACATCGTCAAATAAAAATATGTACAATTCTAGGAATTTATTCAATTCAAGACATTTGATGCCGTCGTATCGACAGTCACGTTTAATGACGAACGGTTTCACTTTATAGGTATTACAAAATAACATTTAGTCCTTCATATTAAAATATACTCTAATACTAACTTTAAAACCTGTTACCTAAAAATTACTTCACAAAAGAATAATTTGTGATGCAGAGGAACAAAATTTTGATGCCATATTCAGATATTATTAAAATGAAGGACTAAAAATTAATATATCCTTAAAGGGCTGTAAAAGAATTGGACAGAAATGAATTGCATATACTTTTAAATACAATAATCCAGATAAACAAAATGAAATCTTTAAAGTAAATCAAATAATACATATTAATTCGTCATAAAAACAAACAAAAATTTTCAATAGAAAGTCCTTTTAAATAATTTTGGAAATAAGAAAGAAAATATCAAAGACTCAAATGAAACTCATTAGAGTAAATTTAAAAACAATAAAAAACCTTTGCGAAATAAATGATTGTGTAAAGAAATTATAAATAGAAAAAGAAACAAAAAAAGAATGCGTAAACTTTTATCAGGAAAAAATAAGTAAAAATAATAACAAAAAAATCTTCAAAAATATAAAAAATTATTTATCTTTATTTCATTATAAACATTTTCTGTGATGTTATTCCTATAGAGAAAAAACCTATCATTAACGCAGAAAAACATCGAGACAACCAGCCAAGCTTGTACTTACCCGTCTGCCTAGAATCTGGTTGATGGCCGCTGACTCCTTCAGCGTACACTCGGCTACCACCTTCGCCCTCATCTCCTTCATATACAACATAAAGGCATTAAGAGGCTTCTTGATATGAGGCTTCTTATTTTGCTCCTTGTTATTACTGGCCGAACTATCTGAGGACTTGTCAGGCGCTGAGCTGCTACTCGTGCCCTTTTCCTGTGACCTGGAAAGATATTCACACGAAAAAACAATGAATTTCCAAATTTTCAAATGTTTTGCGACTCCTATTATTATTTACATGAGCATAAATCGATAAACTTTATTAACTTCAAATTAAAACTGTAACACCAGATACTTTTTTCAAAAATAAAAATTAACAAAAATTATCTATTTATATTAAATATTTAACGTATTTAATGAATCTAATTGGATACAGAATAATACTATTTTGTATAAAACAGCTATTTTCAGTAATATGTAAAAGATAAAAATGCTTATTGTGGATTATACTTCAGAGATAAATATATATTGTTCTGGAATTTTTATAGACCTTTTTATGATATCTAATCCAGTAGAACATTAATTTAATCTAGTAAGATTTAACTTGGGTAAGCGATTTCGGCGCACAAAAATATGTTTGTTACGACATTACATTACAAATCTTTGAATTTTCCTGCTTTTCTTTACTGTAATATGTATATTTTATACAAATAAACAATCTTCTTGAATCACTCTAGCTATTGCTGTAAACTGTAATAAAATTTGTTTAATAGTTCAAAAGACCTAAAGTAATAATCAGCGGAAGCTAACTTCATGTCATACTATGTAAAGTGCGGTAACTACTTTTTATAACCTTGGTTTTTTTAATCCATGTTTGTTGTTTTAGTTATTCAGTCATTTTAAAAAACTGTGTATAGGTTAGCGTTTCTTTTTTATGGATATAATGTTTTGGGGCAATAGGCCAGGGTGTGGCACAGTCTTTAGATACCAGAAAAAGTGTTTAAGGGCAATATTCTAATTGAATCAAAGGGATAGAAGTAAGCTATACTTCAGTGGGTCTAAAATATTAACATTAACATCAATGTATATATTTGAGTTGACATTACACGTCCGCTAAAACTTGCATTTATTCCAGAAATTTATTAAAACTAGACATAACTATTAGTGGCGTGTACCGAAGTCAAATTAATTATTTTAGGGATAGTGCATTGTAATAGAGCTTTATAATAAAAAACTGCCTGAAATATGGATACATACATAGCATCACGCCTCATTCCCATAGGGGTAGGCATAGATTTCCTTCGCTTATTACATTCTCATTAAACCTTTCGTACAAGTTAGTCGGTTTTGAGACTCTTGACCTGGCCCTTATTTAAAATGTCCTGGATTTGGTCCAGGAACGTCCGCATTGGTATTCCCCTTCCAACTTCCTCATTCATTCTTGAATCATAAATCCTTTTTGTCAGTCTCCTTTCATTCACTCTCTCTACGTGCCCAAACCATCTAAGCATACCTTTCTCAGTTTTAGTCAC
The DNA here is from genome assembly GCA_015832385.1 of Elymnias hypermnestra. Taxonomy (NCBI): domain Eukaryota; kingdom Metazoa; phylum Arthropoda; class Insecta; order Lepidoptera; family Nymphalidae; genus Elymnias; species Elymnias hypermnestra. Next base: position 3,032,304 of record JACTOM010000079.1, on the reverse strand, counting down.
TACGTCTTCTTTTATACCACAACTTTCTCTTATCACACTATTTCCTAGTTTCAGTCAATTCATACTTATCAACCCTCTCATCTCTACCGCATTTATTTTACTTATGTGATTCATCTGCCATACCAAACTTTGAGAGTGATGGCACCAACACTCCTGCATGCACAGCCAGTCTGGCCCTTTGAGACACCCTCTGGCTATTTATAAAGGCGTGCAGAGCACCATTTACCATATTCCCTGCATTCACTCTCCTTTCAATATTACTTTCATATGTTCCATCTTTTGTAAATGTAGATCTCAAGTCTACAAATTCTTTCACCTCTTCCACGACTGCGCCTATTACAGCGTTCAGGATTGTAAGATAGCCAATAAAGCTGTAAATCTCCTTATTTGTAAAAATACTTATATTAAAATTAATAATAATCTAAGACAATTTTAATCTTTAGCCACCAGGTGGGATAAAAAAAACATTGTCTTATACGATGGCACCGTGTTACGAGTGTAGACGCTAACGATACACAGACGCACAGGCGTCCGGTCGGGAATAGACCGTGTTTCCGGCGCGTGCGCATGACGACAGACTGACATGTGGCATCTATAATCGATATTTAAATATCGGACTGAGTTCGATTCCTGGCAAGTCAAAATTACACAGAATAAAACAAACGCTCAGTACAATAGACGACCTTCTTTACTGCTGACAGGTTAGTGATGATACAGTTTAAGATGGAAGCGCGCTAATCTGTGGAGAGGCAATAAACGTCTTATGGTTTCTACACAGCATCGAAACACAAATCTATCTTTGTTTTGGTGGTACATCTTTACTGGTAGGCTGGTACGGACTAGACTTAAGACAAATTAGAAACTGCAATTTCCTATTTTCGCCATACCGGGGATCGAACCCGGGGCTTCTGCTAGCAAAGCGAGTACTCGCAACACTGCGCCGACAAGGAAGAGGCCTTATGCTAAGTCAGCAACTGGACTTGGATCCAGTTTCATATATTACTATCAACGGCCACTATGTATAGTCCAGTAAGCAAGTAGCAGTCACTCATAAGAGGGGTTTTTTAGACCTTAGACCCACCGCGCTGATCCACTGCGGGGTGGCAGGCATAGTACAAAAGTACACTCTCTATTACTTCACGTCATCGCGTATAGTCAAGTATAAAATCCTTATTTAGAAAGACAGTAAAGAAAAAGGGAAAAGTTAACGGCCACTTATTGGAAAGAGGATTTTTAGACCAGGCATAGTCACTCTCATAGTCCGAAGTGACGACAATCCGATACGACTGTAGAAAGATCAGGCGCAGGACCGACGGCTTAACGTGCTCTCTGAAGCACGGAGGAGGAGCACATAGATTCCTAATAGAAAACTTGATATTCGTTTTTGAAGTCGCTCGGGACTCGAAGCCACAACCTCATGCCAAAAGCCTAATGTATAACAATAATGGAGAAGAGTGATAGATCTATGTTCTAAAATCTTTAAAAACTTCTACTGACTAAAACCTGACAGTGCTCCTGAAAAAGCGTTTGGTGAGGGGTCTATGGGATCTTTAGTAACACGCTGCCATAAACCCTCTGCCTCTCTCTTATGAGTGAAGATATCTGTGCGCAATAATAATGGGACTTTAGTAAACTTCTAATTAACTGGTTAACACAGAAAACTGGCGTTAGCGTAAAATTCCAACAACTGTTTTCTGCCACAACTTTTAGTTGTGTGATGGAACGAAAAAAAAGTTATTTATTTATTTTTGAAGTATCTTATCCAATATAAAAGTAGAGTGTGAAATAATAGCACTAAAACGCATTTAAAAGTTCGTCATACATTTATAAAAGTAAAGACATTTTTCCAAAGGAAGTCCATTGGTAAATTGGCTATCATTCATAAAATATTTCTGTGTCTAATTAAAAAAGCAACCATCACACGAATAAAGGCTATTTTAACACAAGAATGGTTGAACGGTGTCCACCCAGGCAATTTATTTGATTCGTCGACAATATTAATAATAGGCAGGAGCTGGAATCCTGAATAACGACTTCCTGCGAGATTCTCACTCTAAAATAGACAAAACATTAAAAACGTACAAGGGTTTACACACACTTGTCAGCTATTACTTGCCCAATATGATATTTATAATGAGGCATGATTGCAATGTCTCGAAATACGACGTTTAGTTATTCACCTATCAATAAGTATCTACTTATATACAAATAACGTGCTTCATTTCAAGGAAGGAAAACATTGTGAGGAAATCTGCATATCCCGGAAGTTATGTGGGGAAACCTGGTGGGTCTATACTCTAAAAGTCTCTCCTGTGAGTGAGGAGACCTTTGCCGTTAATGCTACAGTTAAAGTGTCCTACTATTATACATTTTATGATATTAATAAAAGACTTACCGCTATATCGAATGAATTAAAACGCAATTTTCGTATTCAAATCACCGGTTGCTTTAAAAATTGTTTCATTTTCAAACGAAGTTAATAAAAATAACATGTAGATATATTTTTTATTTTGTATTTAAGTACGGTAGAGATGTGAGCGTTGATAGAAACTGAGTGACAAAGTAAAACATAGCGTGAAAAGAGAACGTTGTGGTATATGGTCTCCTTAGATGGTTTGGGCACGTAGAGATAGTGAATGAAAGGAGATTGACGTAAAGGATTTATGAGTTAAGAGTGATTGGGAAAGTTCCTGGACGAAATCCAGTACATTTTAAATAAGGGCCAGGTCAAGAGCATTCTAAACTTGTATGGTTTAATGAGAATGAAAGAAGCGATGGAAATAGTGGCAAGTGGAAGGACGTGGTCTCTGCCTACCCGCATGGGAATGAAGCGTGACGCCGAGCCGTTACATTACTAAGCAATAACACAAAAGCAAAACTATCATCATGAGAAGATTAATATTTCTTTTGTTCTATATTCATATAGCAATAACATTAACAAAATATATAATTATAATTGTGTATAAGCTATTGCCAATAATTTTATATTCATTAAAATATAGACTTTACTATAAATGCCTCGCTTCCTTAGTTGATGATGTGCAACTTTTCTCAAACGAGCTTTTCTCAAATTCAGTGTAACGGCTTAGTCTCATTCAATATTCACAAAATAAAGTGCACAACGCACCTATTGAAGTTTTCATTATAGACAGTCACTTTATTCGTTGTCTCTGACGAGTGTGGAGAGACCCTTGAACGGTTGTTTCGCTTTTCGATACGTCAAGTGTAGTTTATTCAGTAAATTAGTTCGGGGAAACAGTGACATGAATGCACAACTTCCTTTACATGGAATCGGAGTTAAAAATGGGGAATGTGTCAAAATATATATTGTAAAAATCTATACAAATTACCTTAACGTGTTAAAGAGTCCACTTCTAATCTTAGTTACTAGCTGTCCCCTGTAGTATCACTCGCATATTTCCTGATTCGATAGGAATAAGTAGAAATCCTATCTTAGTGAGCCAATTGGGTGTATATTTACGGAGAAATCGTGATAAATCAATGAGGTGGCATCTAATGGAGATGTAAATATCACGCAAGGGGACATTTTGCTCAATTTTAAGTGTATTGAATATATATCTTTTGAGAAATAGAAAACAGTTTTTATCTATCCCTAGTATCACCAACGTAGTTCTCGATCACATGAAAATATGGGAAAGTAAAAAAGTAATTTTGCTAAAAGGATAAATGCAGGTTGGATGAAGTGGGGGCAGGTCTCGGGAACAATTTGCGATGCCAGAATGCCCCTCAACCTAAAGGGGAAAATTTATAAGACGATCGTAAGACCTGTCATCCTGTATGGATCAAAGTGCTGGGCCACCAAAGGGGTGAACGAAAGGAAAGTGCATGCAGCGGAGATGCGAATGTTGAGATGGATGTGTGGAGAGACAAAATTAGATAAGATTAGGAAAGAGTATGTTAGAGGAAGTGTGAAAGTGGCACCAGTGACCGAGAAGCTAAGGAGTGGAAGGCTATCCTTGTAACATGTCATGAGCAGGGAGGACAGTCATGTATGCAAGAGGGCCCTAAATATGATGGTAAGCGGCAAATGATAATGAAAAAATTAATTTTGCTAAAGTAGATATTTCTTTCATATTACTTTATATATCAATATTACACCACAATAAAATAAAACTTATCAGTGGGATAGCATATGTCTTATCTTTTTAGTTGGACTCTGTATAACAAGAAGTTGCGCGGGTTACAAACACAAACAGTGCCAGCACAAATGGTAAGGGTTTCTTTTTTCGCTGGGAAATGCTTCTATGCACTCAGGAGTGTGGAACTCAGCGAGCTAGAAGGGCCAAGCAATACCCATTAAAACCCTCTTAATCCGTGAATAAGGGTACCAGAGTTTACCTTACGCATTCATCCCTGCAAATTGGCACATAGCACCTAGATCTCGTCCAGTCTTTCACATATTTGGTCAGTGTCGTGACGGAAATCGGAGGCACAGAAGAAGACATCGCTTCACGGATCACCAAAGCCCGAGCCACCTTCGCACGTGTAGGACCAGTGTGGCAGGCGGAAACTGACCCGAAGGATGAAACTTAAAATCTTTGAGTCCACTTTTAAATCTGTGTTGCTATATGGGTGCGAAACGAGGAAGGTCAACAAGGACATCTCGCGCCAAATCCAAGACTGCCTCAACCGGTGTTTGCGTCGCATCCTCGGAATCTACTGGCCCGAAGTAATCTCTGACGAAGATTTGCTAGAGAAATGCCATTAGACTTTGATCGAACTTCAGATCAAACGGCGAAAGTGGAGATGGATCGGCCATACGTTGGGATTCCAATCATATCCCCATGCAAGCTTTGGAATGGAATCCTCAAGGTAGAAGGAAGCGTGGTCGGTCCCGACAGACTTGGTACCGTTCTGTACTGGCAGAGGCTGGGAACATTGGAATGACGTGGAGCGAGGTGAAGCGTGATGCTCAATTTGGAAATCAAAACGCGTTGGAAAATTTCTGTGGACGCCCTCTGCCCCACCTAGGGGATATAAGACATTAAGTCAAGTAAGTCATTCATCCCTGGTGCCCCGGATGATTCCAACTGAGAGTTCACGGAGGCGGGAGTTCCTGTAAACTGCCTCCTCCGGTGGTGTAAAAATAATTTGATAAAAAACATTGTAATTTGAATCGAACCTCGTTTCATTGACTCAAATTAAAATAACAATAACATTAAAATAACCATACCAATAACTAATATTTTATAAAATTACTAATTAAAACAGTAACCTTTGTTATTTAAAAATGAACTTTTAGCCAATACTTTAAGGTTCAATTTTGTATTAAATTGTTAATATTGTCATCTTTACTCCGTCATTTTGGCAACTACTGAGTTTTTTGCTAGTAGTATCTCAACTATCTGTACCGGTGGTAGGTTTATCATGAATTCAAGAGCGCTTGTTAAGGCATGAATAGAGAGTATTTTAAATATTATAAGAATAGATGAACAAATTTGCCAAGATATTTTATAAGCCAACTACCAATTTAAGTAAAACGGTTATTCATACCTTCACAAATGGCTATTTAGCGCGTTAAAAAGCTAAGTAGCTCACACAGCCCCGTTCATAGCATCATCAAAAGACTCTGAAAGCGGTGGGAGAAAGGAAATTACACAATGCGTACGCTGCAGCATCCAAACGAGGCATTCACTGAAGATTTTGCACGCGGAAAAACTGCCGCTTTCACAACACACTAAGGAAACTAGGAGTTGTTTTTCACGAAACTAGAATTCTTTTTGTGTAAAGTAAAACATTTTTTTTAAAGGTTACCGCTCTGAACATTTTTTTTCGCAACTTTTTTGTAAATTTTAATCAAAAGTCTGTTCTATGTAAGATACCACTGGCCCACTCTCTTAAATAGTATTTCCCCTAATTTCCAGACAAGAAAAAGGAATAAAAGTTTTAATTGCACTCAAATCTAGATAGAAAGATAATTAAGCATATTGATAATTGAGATCGCGATACTCGTACTTTTAAATTGAACCTTTCTAACTCTTTTTAATCGACTTCAAAACAAGGAGGAGGTTATCAATTCGTCAGTATTTTTTTCTATCCAGTTCTGATGATGACGTCCCTGAGAAAACCGGAAAAGTGTTAAATTTACATTCAGGATGTGCGCGACAAGTGGACTAATAACTCAAGATTACGCCAACCGATTTCGATGATTCTTTAACAAACTCTTACATATTTTAGAATTCTTCGGATTCTTATATTTCGAGTCGGTGTCAGCCAAGGTACCTACACATAAAGCTGTAGTTGGAAGTGGCGCCGGAGCTGCCAAGTGGACACGCGAGACACACCTACCTTCGTTGACGCCGACTCCGAATATAAGAATACGAAGAACTCTAAAAAAGAATTCGCAATTATTTTTTACTTTTTAGAGTTTGTTTTGAAGGCGGTTAATTTTTTGTTATTTTTTTTATTTATTAATAAATACTTTAAAACAAAACACTAGTGTCTGTTTATTCTTCTTACAGACTTAATTTTACCAACACAAATACACTCACTTATTCTTAGAATATCTCAGTTGTTCTTTTCATTATTTCTTACTTCTTAATATCTACTCTGTTATTTCAAATATTATATAGTAATTTGTGTAAAACCATCCACCACCATTGTGTTTGATCATATTCCATTTATCCAGGTTACACTGTAATCATTTATTAAGCGTACAATATATAGTGAAATTACGTAAAACATTTTTAGTTTTTAATATAAAGCTTTAATGCAAAAACCCACACCTTTTTCGAAAATTCTTGTTATAATTTACAATAGCAGATAGGGTTTCAACTTCTTTTATATAAACTTCGTAAAGAATGTTATTGTTTAAATTGTCATTTTAATTTAAAGAATATACATAAACTATAAAAAGTCATTTCTAGATATCTGCAATTGACGTATTCTACTTTATTAAATACAAAAATAAAAATACAAATCGTAGATACAGCCAGAGGAAGAATTTGTATTTTTTAAACAACGTAATTCTTTTCAAACAGATTAGTAGCCCGCAATAGTTTTGGTTGATTCTTTTACTACTATGAATATTAAGATGGTTAAATGGCTTTCTAAAAGCCCATGGTTCACACACGTGTATGGTATTAAAGGCAAGAAGAGAAAGAAAACAACACCAATGGATGCAGCCTCCAGTCGCCAAACGAGGTCCATACAGCGCAGTATAATTATTTTGTATCATCGCAATCATCTGGCATTTATTTATTTATTTTAGGACTACTAAAAAAATTACGTATGCGCAAAAGTAAAATTTTAGCATTTTTTACATTTCTTGTAATTGGGATTTTGAAAATAAAATATTGGTTTTTCCATGTGTTTTAAAACTTTTACATTATTTATATTGATATAAAGTGTTAAAACATAACTTTTTCTATTTATTTTCAAGGCAAATCAGCAAATTGTCGTTTTAGCGCCAAAATATGTCACAGTGAGCTTTTGAATTTTGTCACTGTTCTTCCAATAAGTATTTTGGAGGCGGATGTTCTCGCAGCTTCTTACCAGTGCAGAGTAGCTGTGAAGGCCAGAGGGGAAACGCCGGATGCCGATGATGTCAGGAGGGTCAAGTTTCATGCTGACAGAGCCTTGATCCAAACATGGAAGGGTCCCAGTGGGGGCACTCCGCATTAACTTGGAGCAATGACTGGTCAGACATCACGGATTGCTCTCTTACTGGCTGGTGCAGGTGTTAAGCGGTCATGGGTGCTTTGGAAAATACCTGCACCAAATCTCCACGAATTTGGTGCTTCTGTAGACACAGCGCAGCACACCGTGGCCAAGTGTCCCGCATGGGGACCTCAGCGTCATCTTCTGACGTCGGAGATCGGTGCGGACCTCTCGATGGCAAGTATAGGTGCAATGCTTGTCAACTTATTATTTCACTAAAGGAGGCATGGCAAAGAGAGAGGGCGAACGCAGCTGAAGCACAGTACCACGGCGGAGGGGAATAGGAAACAGGGGACGGAGGTTTATCGAACTCCTCCCCCTGTAGTGCACTTTTGAGCTGGCTTCATTAGGAGGGGCCAGAGTGGAATGCCATAACGAACCTCTGGTTCTTCCATTTCCAAATAACAAAGGCTACGCTGGGTTTTAGTGGGTATTCTGGTAATAGCAGTAAGTCCCACACACTCCCGTGTGTCTCATGGGCAAGGTGCCTAAATGCATTTCCCAGCGACGAAAAAAAAGAGATAGGTGTTAATTAAAAAAGCGATATATATGTATAATTTAAAATAACATTAAATTAAAGATACAAGACAACAATCAATGGTGCCGTTAATTTAATTTAAAATAACTGTCACATGCCATTTAAACGTAGTATCGTTGCATTTTACGCACGATGGATGACATAAAAACGCGTTATCGGCCGCATCTGATGGCGAGTGTACCACAAAGTGGCCCGTTAGCCGAGGGCGTCTCATATATCATCTTAATTAAATTTCTCCGCCAGCAGCTTATTTACATGATCGTACCTGGACATTTATGTATTTAGCTCGGCAATAGTGATAGCGGTTTAATAAACTGAGCGATTTGAAAATCTTTTTTCAAGTGAAACTTTACACGTTACGTGTGTGTATAAGTGTCTGTTGAGTCTTTACTCAGTTCAGTTACAATTTTAAAATATACGACTAAAAACGAATAGCATACTGATGAATCTATTTCAGTCTTTGCTCCTGCCCTAATAATTTTGTCTAGCTATTTACTAGTCATACTTTTATTTACAATGTATTGAAAATGAAATATACTTATGTTATATATATGTCGGAGGGCAGATATCTGTGGAACGCTGGCGCCATCTATCGGCGTCGACAGAGTCAATGGAAAGTGCCCAAATAATGAAGTTTACTCACACCAAAAAATTGTTTTTTTTTTTAAAGAAAAAATATTGATTTGATTACAATAAAAACATCGTAAAGATATTAAATATATGTGTATTTTGAAACAAGTAACATCATTTACGGAGAATATCCGACATTAGTAGGTTTAAAATAACTCTACAGGTATTAAATTTTTTTTAAAACGATCCACTAATTTTAAGCTTAATTGTTAAAAATTTACATTTGACACTCTAGACTTCAATTAGGGATACATTATTTTATTTAGATTGATATTTTTGAATTCGTTATATCTTTTAAATGGAATGGCCAATAGGATAAGCAGTAATACTGAGGTATGAATATTATTAACTTTTAAAATGTACATAAGAAGTTATAGTGGCATAACTACAATAGTTGGACATATGGTATCCTGGACTTTTTTGTAGATATTAATACGCTCTATAAAATTGTAAAACATTTTTTTGCTCTGTCTTCAAATTGGTCCAGTACTTTTTGTGTGAAAACGTTACAAACAAACATACTTACATACATACAAAATTTATAAATAATAAATATAATAGAGAATAGATAGTTCATTAATAAAAATCCATTGCTCGTTGACAGTGTGACCACACAAAGTGCAGTAGTTATATAACGTTCTTGACTGATTTGGCATGTATTAAACGATGAAACGCGTTGAAAGGTGTAAGATTACAGTTGTTGTGCCTTCGTCGTATTACTGTGGTTAATGCATTTTTTAATTTAAAATCTTTGCGCAAATATACACCTGTGGCGCAATATTGCTTTGTTGCAAAAAATATATCTGATATTTTTGATTAAAGTTAAAATGGACCCTATTAACATCCCATTGCTCGGTGCAGGCCAGGTTATTCATAGGAGGGGAGGTTCTTCTAGATCCAATATGGACAGGAAATCTCAGATAATTGCTTCCGGGATTTGCACGTTTCCCCAAGATATTTATTTTATTAAATTTACTTGCTCATCACGAGATAATCAAAACTATTCGTGATTGCCCTAAAATATAGCAAATTGATTCCTTTGGTAAAGTTACGGATTTCTCCATAATTCGACGTTATCGGGAAGTTTGAAGACCATACTGGCGTAATGGCGAGAAAAGTTGCTTCGCTATCGAAAGTACCGGATTCAATTCCAGGAAAGGCAAATTAAGTTAAGTAAATTCATATTTCTAATTTCTATGTATCTAGACTATTCCAACTTGGACTACAGGTTAAATAAATATCAGGTTAAATAACCTGTCAGCAATAATAATTAATTGGATAATTGTGAGATGACACCACGAAAAACAGCTAGTCTAAACTAATATTACAAAGAGGAAAAAATTATGTTTTTGTATGTATGTAAGTATATATGAATGTAGCAACATAGATACTTTCTAAAAAAAATAGGGACCCCTAAGAAAAATGCATTAGTGTAACTCGAAGTGTGAAAAAATTGGTTACATAATATCTATCATCGCCTGCGCTGCGGAAACTATAGATGATAGAACAAAAAAATGTTCTACAATATTATAGAACGTATTAATATATACAAAAAAGTCCCGGATACCATATGTCTAACTACTGTAGTTAGGTCACTATAACTACTTTTGTACAAAGTGCCGACAAAAATCAAACCATATTATTTATACCTCTGTATTAATCCTAATCCTATTAAATGATAACATATATATATATATATATATATATATATATATAAAGACCGTTTCAATATCTGTAAAATACTTTTAAATTATTAAAATCGGACATACCATTCAAAAGATATAACGAATTATAAAATATCAATCTAAAGAAAATTGAAGTGACCCTTATAACTAGACTGCAACTGATGAGCTAGCTCATATTCCAAGGATACCAACGATACCCACCGATATACCTATACTATATTTATTTTAATAGAGCTAAAGTACTGGAGCGACTTAATAAACTCTTTCATTACCTCTTTGAAATCGGGTGAGACCGGGAGATGAGTATGTAAAGTAAGTAGCAGCCCATTAACGTCCCACTGTTGGGCACAGGCCACCTCACTAATATATGAGAGGGTTTTAAGACCCCCGCTCCACTGCGGATTGGCAGGCATAGTACACAAGTGCACTCTCTATTCCTTCGCTCTCATAGTCCGATGTGACGGGAATCTGACACGACCGGAGTAAGATCAGCTGCAGGACCGACGGCTTAACGTGCTCTACAAGGCACGCGGGTGGATCACACCGCCAAATTTTTCCCAACTTCGGGCAATTATTGAGAAAATCTTAATAGAAAACTCAATATCGATTTCAAATTGGCCCGACCCATGACCTCATGTCTGTAGTCGAACATTCTAACCGCTAGACTAATGGGGCAGTCGCCGGGAGGTATTGCTGGTTTATTTTAAAAGGACATATTTCAGAAATGAGCTTTCTGCCTATTGTATAGAATAACGCCCAAGTTATGCTATTAATATAATAAAAAATTGATCAAACGCACTGATAACGCCTAAAAACCTTCAATTACATAAAATGACCCACTTTCATGAATGGTAATTCATAAAACAATTTGCCCCTAACGCGCGCATTTGCACATCTGCCCTTCTGGCTATCTTTGATCTGGGGGGGAGGATCAGGCGTGTAATAGCACCGATAACATCACCCACGTACGGACAGGGGGACGTTTAATATTAGTAGTGAATGTGATAGCGCTAATATATTAGTGTACCCCTGTTTTTCTCGCGATATAGGCGACTTTGCTTACGTAAGATCTTCACTTACAGATATCCTGGATTGAGCTTGTTGTTTAAGTTTGTCAAATGTAAAAAACGAATCGCAAATATCTGGACAGACAATTGTGTACGAGATCTGTTTAGGATATTTGTCTTTTATTCTTAAAAGGATAACAGTATGTCAAGCTTACTTAAAATCAGGTAACATATGCATGTTTGACAAAAACAAGTATCGATATCAAATTAATAAGCCAATACATATCATATTTAATCATAAGAAGATCAATATTGAATTTAACCCGATAATAAATGAGTATTGGTAGGCTTAACTTCATTGGGTAATCTATATGAATATAATGTTAACTAACAAATATTATAATTAATTTATTCACTTACAATAAATAGCAGATAAATCACTCAAAAAAAACTTGTTTACATTTGTAATTTACCGATAAAAACGAGTTAAATTAGTTTTCTTCACAACGAGATGACAGACAAATATATCTACAATGAATAATCGAAAATAATTAAAATCAGCTGTTATTTAAAAAAATATTTACCAAACAATAAATAAGTAGATGAGAAAAAACACTCCTTCATTCATTTAATGTATAATACGATGTAATGTAGGAAATGTTAACATAAAATAACGTTAACAGAAAGATAAATTCAACTCCAATAGGTCATCAAAAACTGTAAATATAACGTTAATATTTAAAATAAAAATTACTTGTTTGTTCATGTAAGCTAGAATAACAACATTATTGAGTTCGCACGAGGATTAATGTTAATATGCATAAAGGTAAACCTATCAACATGGGACAAACGTAAACTATATCAATATTAGGTCAATCAGTTCATATTTAAGCGAGTAATCGAAATCTATATTAATAACACGTCCATAAGCTAATATTTAAATTTTTTTTTAAACATGTAAATAGCTGAGAAAGTTTACTATACGATAACATTTTAGTTTAATCTACAGAAATAGCACTACTTAATACTCTCAATGACAAAATTGAACACAAAGTTTCACATCCATTAGCTAATAGACTATAATATTTAAGCCATTTTTATTTAACACGTAACTCGTTGCAAAAGCCTATTTAGTAACATAAACACAAATTAAATTCAGACACTAAAAGTATTGAGTTCAGCTAACATTTAAGCCATAAATTCATGAACAATAAATCGCTGAGAAAAATTACTCATTTACCCTTATATTAAGCTATAAAAATATTATCGAGTCCTCTCAACAACAAGAAATAAAACAGATATATACAACGTGTTATCTGAAACTACATCAATATAACTTTCCTTTGTCAACACAACATTTAAGACATTTATTCATCGACAATAAATCGCTGAGAAAAATTACTCAGTAACAAAGACAAATTTAACTCTAGTAGGTAGTCGAAAAGTGTTAAGTTCAGTTAATATTGAGGCCATCCATTCAACAACAATAAATGGCTAAGACGAATACTCAGTAACAAAGATAAATTTAACTCTAGTGATAGTCGAAAACTATTGAGTTCAGTTAATATATAGGCCATCCATTCAACAACAATAAATTGTTAAGAGAAATACTAACTAACAAAGACAAATTTAACTTTAGTAGGTAATCGAAAAGTATTGAGTTCAGTTAATATTTAGGCCATCCATTAAACAACAACAAATCGCTGACAAAAATTACTCAGTTACAAAGACAAATTTAACTCTAGTAGGTACTCGAAAAGTATTGAGTTCAGTTAATATTTAGGCCCTCCATTCAACTACAATAAATGGCTGAGACAAATACTAAGTACATACATACATAGCATCACGCCTCATTCCCATAGGGGTAGGCAGAGACAACATCCTTCCACTTGCCACGATACTTGCATATCTCCTTCGCTTCTTTCATTCCCATTAAACCTTTCATACAAGTTCGTCGGTTTAGAGTACTCTTGACCTGGCCGTTATTTAAAATGTCCTGGATTTGGTCCAGGAACGTTCGCCTCGGTCTTCCCCTTCCAACTTTCGCATTCACTCTTGACTCATAAATCCTTTTTGTCAGTCTCCTTTCATTCATTCTCTCTACATGCCCAAACCATCTAAGCATACCTTTCTCAATTTTAGTCACTACGTCTTCTTTTATACCACAACGTTCTCTTATCACACTATTTCTTACTCTGTCACTCAGTTTTAATCCACTCATGCTTCTCAACGCTCTCATCTCTACCGCATTTATTTTACTTTTGTGATTCTTCTGCCATACCCAACTTTCACTACCATACATAAGTGTTGGCACCAACACTCCAGCATGCACTGCCAGTCTAGCCCTTTGAGACACCATCTGGCTATTCATAAAAGCATGCAGAGCACCATTTACCATATTCCCTGCATTCACTCTCCTTTCGATATCACTTTCACATGTTCCATCTTTTGTAAATTTAGATCCCAAGTATACAAATTCTTTCACCTCTTCCACTTGTTCCCCATCTATCAAAATATTGCCATTCATCATAGATTCATCTCGTTCAAAAAGCATAACTTTCGTTTTGTTTACATTCACTTTCATTCCTTTCCCTTTCAAAGCTTCATTCATAATATTTAGCATCTCCTGAAGCTCGTTAGCGGATGACGCAAGTATTACTTGATCATCAGCGTAGAGTAAACATTTGATGAGTAATTCATTCAAACTCATACATACTTTCTTTTAAATCTGTCAAACATTCATCCATGAATAGGTTGAACAGCCATGGTGACGCAACACATCCCTGTCGAACACCTCTTTCGACAGGAAACCACTACTAAGTACTAAGTAACAGAGACAAATTTAACTTTAGTAGGTAGTCGAAAAGTATTGAGTTCAGTTAATATTTAAGCCATTAGTTCAACAACATAAAATCGCTGTGAAAAAATACTTATATTTAAGCTGAAATATTAACATTATTGAGTCTTCCCCGCGAAGAGATTGTAGACAAGTGTATCTAACTACATCAATATAACGTATATTTGGTTACATTTAAGCCATCAATTCATCAACAATAAATCGCTGTGAAAAATTACTCGTTCACGCTTAAACGTAACCTATAATAACAACATTATTGAGTCCGCGCGACGATTAATGTTAACAAGCATTAAAGCAAGGGTTCGCCCCAACAATGTCGTTTATCGCAGTATATTGAACCGTTTATTGCGACATTATAATTTCAAATACGTGGCACAACTTACAAATTACGCCGCATGTTTGTTTACGCACGCGACGTTTTATGCCCTCTTATTATACTGTCGCAAGTTGTATATGTTTTAATCAGTTATTCTTAAAAGATTTAGTAGCAAATGCAGTCAATTTGACGGCCTTGCTGTCGCTGAGGTGCAAATACTCGCATTGCTAGAAGAGTTCAAGGTTAGGAAATTGCATTTTCTAATTAGAAAAAGTCTGAATTGGTGGGAGGCTTCTACCAGCAAAGACGTGCCACCAAACAAGAGATTTTAGTCCGGCATGTTGCGTAGAAACCATAAGATATAAAATACCTCTCACCATGTTCGCGCGCCTCCATCTTAGAGTGTATCATTACTATAAAGTGTAATCACAGTCAAGACTAATCTCTCAGCAATAAAAATAACGTGTATTGGTTTATGATTTCTTAAAAAAATCTTCTTAAAAAGTAGCCTGTTATTCCCTGTAGCAATTAGATAGTGAAACATACATACATAGCATCACGCCCCATTCCCATAGGGGTAGGTCCCAGAGACCAAATCCTTTCACTTGCCACGATTCTGGCATATCTCCTTCGCTTCTTTCATTCTTTTTATACCTTTCATACAAGTTCGTCGGTATAGAGTACTTTTGACCTGGCCCATATTTAAAATGTCCTAGATTTGGTCCATGAACGTTCGCCTTGGTCTTCCCCTTCCAACTTTCCCATTCACTCTTGACTCATAAATCCTTTTTGTCACTCCTTTCATTTATTCTATCTACGTGCCCAAACCATCTAAGCATACCTTTAGTCTTTACATCTTTTATCACCCTATTTCTTACTTTGTCACTCAATTTCGACCCACTCATACTTCTCACCGCTCTCATCTCTATCGCATTTATTTTACTTTTGTAAAGCCGATATTATATAGATTTATAATCGATCCAACCGTTTCGACGGTTAGCGAAAAGATACTGACACACACATTTTCGGTACAAGGGCATATCATTTCATAATATATATGCAAAATAAGGATAAGGGTAGTCAAACCCGATGAAAAGTTTCTTTTTTAATTTGGCTTTAAAAAATATTTACAACCTAAAAGTTTTACCCCTCTGCTACAAAAATATACACTAGAAATAAATTATAGGGCAAAACATCGTTTGTCAGGCCAATTAGATATCTTTGAACGATTTCTGGGACACCCAGTCATAAAGATTTCCATCTAGTACATACCATTTTTGTATAAGGCACTTTTAGTTCAATAAAATATTTTATTAAAAAGCTAGTAATTCTAAATACGCCCTTACCTTGAGTGGTGCGTGAAGAGGTCTGACTTGGAGGGTGGAGGTGCCACTAGTGCAGAGCCCAGTCCAAGGGCCAGACCGCCGCCCAGCGTTGGGGAGAACCGGTACAATTCACTACGGAACAAGGATTTCACTTCCTTAATTTCTCACTGTGATTTACGCCAGATGGTTATTATACCACTAAACACTGTTATGAAATAAAGATAATTTAAGCCAAGTAACAGCCTATTGAATTCTTGTAGGACAACAGAGCATCGGCCTCACTTTTCTAGAAGAGGAGATCCACTGTAGATTGGCGAGCTACACAAACCCCAAGATATGCAGGTTGTTTTCCTTTACCGAAAAGCACAACGACTTTAAATAATAGTTAGACAAATACGATTTATAAACAAAACATAATGAAGGTGTGAAGTGTTAATAAATTGTATCTTGAAACCCTCCGCATAAGGTAGATAGATAAATAGATATATACTTAATTGAACACCACTAAAAATTACAATACAATAACATAAACTTGACTTAGTGTGCTTTTAGGGGGGTATTCTCGCTAAACAGCGATCCCTTCCCTATAACTCTGGCGGTAGGGAGCCCGTCATAGAAACAAGGTAGGTGGTATTAACAAAGAAATACACATATAAAGTGACACAATAATAAATTGTTTTACACATACCTCGATAGACTAGAACTGCTTATAGGCAGCGAAGTGGGGTACGGACTCCGGAACCCGCTGGCCGCCGAAGATATGGGGTACATGCTCGGTGTATGCCTGAGAATAAACAGAAATTCCCTTTACTCCTACTCACCATAACATAAATTGCACAGCGGCTTTCACCTCAATAATTTAACCTTATATACACATAGCTATATTTAGATATTCTGAGGAAAGCCTAATAACATTTATATTCTCTGCTAGAAACTAAACTCGAGACATCTTCTAGAAACATTTTTGTTTTGCAATTACACAATTTGAGACAATGTAAATATTTATAACTACAAATACATTACGATATTTTAATGTGTTTATTCAGGAGAACTTACCACGACGCCGCTACTTGCGACATCTCCGGACTGAGCATAGGGTAGGGGTACGTACCCCCAGGAAAGGGGTACATGGGCGTCCGCGCGAGCCCCGCTGCTGTAACAATTTGAAAAGGCTTTAGATTTATACTATCCCTTTATAATCGTCATTAGTCGTATATTGGAAATATTACAACAAAAAAGAAACTTCAGGATAATACCTTACAATACTAATCTTTTTAGCAAACAAAAACTAAATAGTGTCCAAAATTGATAACTCTATCCAATAAATACGGAAATTATTCTTTATGTATTAATGTAAAATAATCCTCTATTCATGACACTTTTGGATTTGCGGATAACTACGTGTTTTCTGACATATGATGAGAGAATAGAAAGAACAGTGGACGAGAATTATAACCGAATGGTTCTCCAGGGAAAGCCAAAGAAGTAATGGAAGACCAATAAAGCTATGGGAAGATGATCTGAATAAAGTACAAGGACCAACATAGGAACTGTACATAGAAAGCCTTTGTCGAAAGAGAAGCTGTGGGGAAGGAAGAACGGAATGCCGAGAATATAGTTTAAGTTTATAAAAAACTGTCTCATTGAGCTAGTGGTTAGCATGTTCGACCACAGCCATGAAGTCCTGGGTTCGAGCCTCGAGTCGCGAAAATTCAAAACTCGTTTGGTGAAGAATCTAAATGGTGTCCAAAATTGATAACTCTAGTCAATAAATACAGAAATTATATTCCTTTTGTATTAATGTAAAAATCTCCTGTTTTCATCTACACTTTTGGATTTCCAGATTACTACGTGCTTTCTGACATATAATGAGTTAAAAGAAGGAAAAGTGGATGAGAATGATAATCGAATGGTAGTCCAAAAAAAGCAAAATCAATAAGAAGAAGACGATCTGAAGAAAGTAGCAGGATCAAAATGGCTATGTACAGCAAATGATCGGTACATAGAAGCGCGGAGGTCCTTGTCTGAAGGGAGGAAAAACCGAATGCCGAATATAGGTTGAGTTTATAAAAAAGAAAACGCATTCTAGTAATATAAACAAAATCATTGAACATTGCTAATTCAAAGAGTAAATGTTAGAACAACCTTTGAGGAGGGCGCGGTATTCCAGTGGTGAATTATTCAATTAATTCGACTTACCCAACTTGGAGTCTAGCTGGTAGGGTGGGGGGATGCCCATGTGCGCGGGCGGGGGCTGACCCAGGTCACCCCCGGGACAGAACAGCGACAGGCTGCCTCCCGCTGGTAAACCCATCTTGCCCGTCTGAAACAACCACAAACAAAGCCACTAAAATAACATTCTCATTGCGACATGCAAACGACACGCTGATATCGCGTACAGAGTAGTCTTAACACAACGCATCATTATAACACATTCCTAGATATTTTTTAATACTAATAGGTTATCGTTTGACTGTGATTACACCAGACAATACAATACAAAAATACTTTATTGCACAAAATTAGATCTCACGTATACAAAAAACACTTGTTAACATTAATGTGCAATGTCGGTCTTATCAAGTAATCTCTTACAGGCAAAGTAAGTAGCACTTGCGCACTATGGTAGTGCCCATTGTGAAAAATAAAACCGGCGACTTATCAGATAAAAACAACTATAGGCCTATTTCATTAGCTACCATAGTCGCGAAGGTATTTGATAGTTTGCTTAACACTCAATTAAATAAGTTTATTAAGCCTCATGACAACCAGTTTGGTTTTCGCCCTGGACTGTCAACAGAAAGTGCTGTATTGAGCCTTAAGCATACTATCACCTACTACGCTAGGCGTAAGACTCCAGTGTACGCCTGCTTTCTAGATCTATCAAGGGCATTTGACCTGGTTTCGTATGACATCTTGTGGGGAAAGTTGGAAAGTGTTAATACACCACCAGAACTCACCAATATCCTTAAGTTTTGGTACGGAAACCAGGTCAATCAAGTGAGATGGGCTGGAACGTTATCACGTCCATATGGGTTGGAATGCGGTGTGAGGCAGGGGGGGCTAAGTTCTCCAACGCTTTTTAACTTATATGTTAATGAGTTGCTAGATGAGCTCAGCAGTGCCAGAATCGGCTGTTACATAGACGGGATTTGTCTGAACAACATAAGCTACGCCGATGACATGGTGCTGCTGAGTGCATCACCTTGTGGCCTGCGAAAACTCTTGGCCATATGTGAGGCTTACGTGGAAAGGCATGGGTTATGTTATAACTGCAAGAAAAGCGAAGTGATGGTTTTTGAGGCCGAAAGAAAACTACCAAGGAATGTTCCACCTATTTTGCTGAATGGGACAACCTTAAAAAGAGTATACCAATTTAAATATTTGGGACACATGTTAACTCCCGACCTCAAAGACGACACGGATATTGAACGGGAACGGAGAGCATTGTCAGTGAGAGCCAACATGCTTGCTCGAAGGTTTTCTCGATGCTCTAACATGGTAAAGATAACCTTGTTTAAGGCTTATTGCACGATCTTTTACACATGTAGCCTGTGGAGCAAATATACACAGAAAACGTACAATGCTCTCCGTGTCCAGTACAATAACGCGTTTAGGGTGATGTTGGGGCTGCCTCGCTATTGTAGCGCATCAGGGATGTTCGCAGAAGCACGGGTTGATTGCTTCTATGCAACAATGCGAAAAAGATGTGGATCCCTGGTACGTAGGCTGCGGAGCAGCAACAACAGCATCCTAAAATTAATTGGCAGCAGATCAGACTGCACTTATGTGAATCACTGTTGTGTCGTTTCTAATGGGATGGCATAACAGTGATTCTCGTAATTTAATTTAATTCTAATTTATGTTACTAACGTAGATAATAAGTAATGGTTACTAACGTGTGTCGTGTATTATAGGTTTAAGGAACTAACATAGAAATAAGTTAATGTTACTAACAATATGAGTCATAGTTACTTGAATTAAATGAATTATTATTATTATTATTATTTTACCTTTAAAACATTTATTTACTTCACTATAAAATCAATTCCGAATATTTTATAAACAGCTAGTAACATATGATATACGTAAGCGATTAATAAGGAAATTAATAGATTAAACATATAAAAAGTTATTAAAACTAACGTAATATTATTAATATACCTTGGCGAAATCACGCACAAATATTTTCACATTTTGTGGCGCCATTTTTGAATAAACGTATGAAACAATCAAATGTGACAATGACTGCAAGACGGCTCGCTTTGTGACCGAAATAAATGTCACAAAGCACCCGAAAACCATAAACAATACGGGGAAGGAGAAATTATAAATTAACCAAATTTTCTTGAATAATTTATAAGCTTTTTACAACATATTTGAATCGCGATCATAAACTAAAGAGGCTCGTAAAAATCACATTAAAGACGCATGTCTTTTCGTTTTGAAATTCAACCTTACTGACACTAAAACTTATGTATATTGACATCTTTTGACAATTTAAATTATTATAAAGCATTATTGTATAAAAAAACGTAGACATGTCTTATGAATGTACATTTTATAGTACAAGAGCACAAGATTCCGCAGTTTTTTATTCATAATTGTAAAACACCTAACACAGGAGCAGAATTACAAGATTTTTCGGGCTAGCTCCTTTTTTAATTTACCTAAATGTTTGTGTATTAAGAGAGTGTTATAACAAGACCTCTTTTGCATATAACAGTAGTTCATTCTTATTTGTTTAAATGTTTATTACACGACTTTATGTTTTGTTTTGTGTATGTACGTATGAATTAAACTATATATATTGTTAGAGATCACTTTTGTTATAATAGTAATGCTAGAATCTTTATATATAAAAATCAATGCCACTTTTTGTTTTGATTTTATAACTTAAGAACGGGCTCACCTATCCAAACCAAATATTCAGGCTTTCTTCGGACTATTTAGTAGATGGTTTATGTGAAGTTTTTCACAAAATCGGTCGAGCCGTTCTTCATTTATCACATTATTTGTAACAAATGAAATCAATAAATCGTGGATCATTTTGTTAATGGGGATTTATCTATAAAATTTAAACTTTTTAACAGACTTCAAAAAGAGGAGGAGGTTATCTATTCGTCTGTATGCTATTTTTTCTTTTTGTATGTTTATTACCTCATAACTTTCCACAGGTGAACCGATCTTTATTTTTCCAAAATTAACCTTTCAACTATGTATATATACATACACAGATATTCAAACATATCATACTTAGTATTGTCTTAAAATAATAAGCTAAAATATGTTATGTTTCAAATTTTTACGTGAAAAGCATGTCAAAAGGTTATTAATTCCTTAAAAAATATCAATCATATTTAAATAGGCTGCTATAATTTAATTTCTCCAAGATTAACATGAGAAATTTTGAAATTTTAAATAAATAGAGCCTCGATGTAAGTACTAAATTACATGTTACTTAAAGCAACTTTCAAAAAAAAACTTTACGTCCATTTTAAATTTTTTTGGTATAATCATTTAAAATAAATAAATCTCCATCGTAATAACACAAGTCGCGCTTTAATATCTGTCAAATCTAAACAAAACTCCATTCAAAACGTGGGTGATAAAAGCCTGAAACATTTCAGCACACGAACAAAACCGGGGACGATGCAAGACGCGTCATTAGCACGTAAATTGGCGCCGGCACCGTATAAATTTCGTTCTACCCTCCCGCCCAATTATGCAAAATGGCACCCAACGAGGGCCATTCAACCACGTCGCACTTCCGAGTGTCTCACCTCTAATTAAACTGGAATCTTCTTTTCACCACTTTATTATGCGAAATAAACGACAGGATCGCTGGTGACACGTAGGCGTAAATTAATTATGGTGTTTTCGAATCACTGAATGGTCTTGTGTTGCGAGATTTTATACGCGTTTGAATAACTCGTCATTATATTAAAACATTCATCTGTATTGAATAAAAATTCATACAAAGTTTTATATATAATGCACACTTTTTAATTTTACCGAGTGTTATTATTTTTCTGGCAGCAAATTTAACTAAAAATATTTATTACTTTTGTTAGTTAGTTAGACGCGTAGTTTTTCATTCTGATTTTATGCTATTTTATGCTTATGCAAACTTTTAATTTAGAAACATACAAAAAAAATATCCATTTTAGTTTAAGTAGTATTTGGATAAGTTCTTGTTGGTTATAAATAAATAAATATAAAGGCATGTTACTGCCTTTATAAGGATTGCTTTTCTTGCAAATTTAATATGATTTCTCAATTATCATTCATCACATTATAAATGATTCTCTTTTTTCTAAAAATTAAAATTTTTATACAAACCTCATATTATTACGAAGTAATCGTTTTGATCGCGATTCTTTCAGACCTGTTAAATTGTTTTGCCTTTAAAAAATCTCCTACAATTTTGACCGAGCTTACTTTTGATACAGCACATTTTATTGTAATGAAACTTTAATAGGCAATTAGAGACATGTCATGAATGCCAACAATATATTACTAATAATGTTGCAAAGTCTTAGTTTTGTACACAATTAAGTATAACGCGCTATAATTTCGAGAATAATAAAGAGATCGCCACAAAATAGCGGAAGAAAACTTTAAAAAAACCAAAGACGTAGAGACTGAAAACCAGTTTTGAATATTTCAAATCTCCTTAACCCATTTAAATGAAATCTGGCTGACAATTCCTTCGCCGCTCCTTCACATTCGAGCAGGAACTGCTTATTAAGACAATAATTACCACGAACAAAGAGTCCCCACTAATTAATAATAAAACACGCACAAACAAAGCCCTCCATTCACGCTCGGGACAGCGGATAAAAAAAAACAAAAAGAGAAAAAATAACCGAAACGGTGGTCGAAAAGCCTCAACATGCGAGGCCGAACAAAAAGAATCCATAGACAATGATGACAGTCGAGACGCATAATGCGGGAGCAGAGCGCGTTCTTAATTTGAAAATATTTCCATAATAAGATTTGTCTATGGCGCGACCGGTAACAAAAGATAGCGAGCGCTTTGTTCAGTTGACAGCTCGTAATAATTTAAAAAAATTAAATCACGCAATTACGCGGGGAGGGGCAAAGCCGAGTGCACGAGTATACGCTAGTTATTAGCCAAACAACTTTTCTCGTTAAAACTTACATTTTCGAAATTAGTAGATTCCCGTCGCCTTTTCAGCTCTTCGCGTGTATTGAGAAGGTTCCTAATGAAGGCCAGGTGGAGTGGCCGGCTATTGAAGGTACGTCGAGAGGGTAGTTATTGAAGGCATGAAAGCGCCGCGTGACGTCACCGCCACTCGAGCGACAAGCTCCAGTCGCTAATTGGAACTCGTGGCGATAGGACGCGAGAAATGTTGCCTCAATCGACTAATACTTCAAAATTGAATAGGTTTGTTAACGAGCGGCCGGCTGAATGTTGCGAATGGAGTCGAGTGCTTGGTTAGCATTCGCTAACTACCTTATATACGTTATTTTTTCCTTTTTATACATTGAATATTTCAAGTTTTCATGATTATAATACTCGGGCGATAAAAGCTATCCGCTCGGTGGTCGATGTCACGAGATTTCAGTTCAAAATGGAATTTCGCTAGATCGTAGCGAGCTCTAAACGGACTCACACTAGCGTGAGCGTACACCCCTTTAGTTCACCAATGCGGACGAAGTAGGGCGTAATATCTTGAGAGTTCGCCCCCGGGGTTGTGGGCGTGGAAATAGGATGCTGCGTTACTATGACAACCATGTGTAGGGGTGAGTGTACACGTGCTCCTCGGCGGTGTGAGTGAGGGGGTACTTTGGTAGTGTGGGTTTAGGCAAGCGACCTTGGAAGTTTCGGTCTAGTTATAGTTGCATTCCTCTTTTTATGCAGGACAAAGTCGCAAGTCGTTGGAGCGTTAACCTTGGGACGTCGCATTTGCTTTTTCACATAATAAATTACTAATGTTAATTTTTGTGTATGTTGCTTAAACCGTAATTTTTCTCATCAACTATTCAACCCATTTGCATTTGTACTGTAAAATTGTAAATGTATAATTGTTTTAAACCCATTAACACCACGAGGTGAAGAAGGAATATAAACTTACGTATAAATTATCAAGTAATTAAAGTTTCTTTATAGAATAAAAACATCCCTTAATAATCACTGACAACATAGACAAATAATAAATGCAGTTGCGTAATAATTAAGTAACTGATCATATTGTAAAAAATCTCATAAGACAGACTTGTTAAAAGCTTTTGAGTAAATGCATATTGGCCAATATCAGGTGACGAGAGAGAAGTACTAAAAACGTATAAAAATCATGAAAAAAGGAAATGAAAACTGCTAATAATATAAGTACTGACTTCGCTAGCAGAGGTTCCTAAGTCGATTCCACACATTTACATAACATATTTTTAATTTATTGGTCTTCATTTATGAGGGCTACTTACATCGCTAACGACTAAAAAAAAATGCTGTGTAGAAATCGTGAACACGTAGATTTAACTTTACTAGGTTAGGGTATCTTAGCAAGTGTCATCATGATGTAATATCACAGTCAAGCGTCAGTCTGTAAACTGTATTTAACATAGAAGTACAATAAAATATAGATGGACAGAATATACTTTATAAATTCCTAAACAGGAAACATGAAACAAAATCAAAATATTCTTTATTCAAGTAGGCTCAAAAAGCTCTTTTGAATCGTAAATAGTCTGTCTGTTGGTAATAAATCTACCTCCGGTTCGGAAAGTGTATTCCGCTGAAAAGAAACCAGCAAGAAACTGAAAGGTTTCCCGACAAATGATTTCTAAACCTTCTTCACTCTAAAATATGGCGTTACGAGTTTGTTTTTATTTCTTGTATTAAAATTGTGTGTTTCGCTCCTTTTGCTGTATAAATGAATATTTTCTCTTAAAGAAACAAGGTAAAAGAAAAAAATGCTCCAAAAGACGGCCTTATCACTACATTTCTACCAGACAAAGCAACACCTCTTATCAACCTTTGGGTAAATGTAAACATAATTGCAATTTTCGTCCCTTAATTTATCTGTGTATGTAGAATAAAATTATACATGCTGAGGCTAGCAATAAATAGATTAACGTCCAATTCATTTCTAATCGCTAGCTATAATTTTTCTTTTTGGATGTAACCTAGTGTTGCCCTTTGGTTAAATAAATATAATAATATGGTGTAGGCTCAATATATTATACATATACTTGCAGAATGTATATATTTATATATATATTTTAAGAAATAAAAGTAAAATTCTGACAAATGCTTGTAGACACAATGACAATATATAATGTCACAGCATCATTTTTAATGAGTTAAATATTAGTTTTTGACACGAGAAATTATAGATTATAGATTCTGCTGTGCCTTAAGACAAAATTTGGGATTGTGTGACTGTTATATTGTTATCAATTTACATATTTTCAATATGATTCTTAAAATAACTTAAAGTAACAATTCATAGAATATTTAATATAATTTTGTAATCGAAATTGGGATCTGAGTGTGTATTTGACAATAGTTAGTTAGTAGCAGCCCATTAACGTCCCACTGCTGGGCACAGGCCCCCTCCCTCCGAGGAGCGAGGATTTTTAGAGCATAGACCCACCACGCTTCTCCAGTGCGGATTGGCAGGCATAGTACACAAGTGCACTCTCTATTCCTTCACTCTTATAGTCCGGTGTAACGATAGAATCCGTTACGACCGGAGAGAGATCAGGCGCAGGACCGACGGTTTAACGTGCTCTCCGAGGCACGGGGGTGGATCACACCGCCAACTTCCCAACTTCGGGCAAATATTAAGAAAATCGTAATAGAAAACTCAATGTTGACATTTTGAATTGGCCCGACCCGGGACTCGAACCCAGGACCTCATGTCTGTAGTCGATCATACGAACCACTAGACCAATGAGGCAGTCATTTTGACAATATACAAAAACAATTTTATTTTAAAATTATCTAGTCAATTGAATGAAACCTCTAAATGATATGATTCAAATCATTTGATGTCATCTTTGTAAATGTAATGTTTGACGGCCTCGCTGGCGCAGTGGTGCGAGTATTCGCTTTGCTAGCGGAGGTCCCGGGTTCGATCCCCGGTAGGACGAATTTAGGAAATTGTATTTTCTAATTTGTCTGAGTCTGGACTGGTGGGAGGCTTCGGCCGTGGCTAGTTACCACCCTACCAGCAAAAACGTACCGCCAAACAAAGAGATTTGTGTTCCGGTACGATGCTGTGTAGAAACCGTAAGGGGTATATCGCCTCTTAACAGATTAGCGCGCTTCCATTCTAGACTGTATCATCACTTACCATCAGGTGAGATCACAGTCAAGCGCTAATCTGTCAGCAATAAAAAAAAAAATGTAACATGTGTCTTAAACGAACACAAACACATAAAAAAAATGAAAAGTTCGTGCGTACAATACTTTGTACGCACGCACATATCAGAAGTGAAACATCTTTGGCAAACTGCTTATTAAGTCTTTTGAAGTTTATAATTATACAAATTTTAAACTTTACATTTCCGAGACTTGGAGGCAGGAAAAAAGGAATATATGTTAGGAATTTAATTGTCATTAAAATATTAAAGGTGTCGAAAATTAATACAATTAATTTATTGAAATCGCAAATGCCGAATTATAAATAAAATTGCCAAGTGTCATTTGTAAATATTAAAACTACTCTGCTGTATAAAATTAAAAGTTCTTTTAAGGGTTCTAAGGCGTTCTAGAGATGTCACTTTATAAATACATATCCTTTATTAAAAGAAAGCTAATTGAGAACACGTACTATAATTTTAAGGGCTACTTAGAAAATAAAAAATCGTGGTTGAGAATCGCTCAAATCTAAATATAATACATTAAAACTTATGTAATGATGATGAGATAAAGACAAGGACACCTCATTGAGTTTGTCGTGGGTTCTTCTCAGAACAACTTCGTAACTGTAGATTGTAAAGCGTTCTTTAATATCATCGTCGATAGTACATTAATATATTTGAAGATTCAATAGTAAAGATTTAGTTTTAAGTGAGACACAAATCAGTTGTATTTCTATGCAATTGTAGATAAAATTCTTTCTACCCTCAATGGTTATTCCGCATCATTTCTTACACATTTCCGGGGTAGCTCATACGAGCCGGATGAGAGCGCCGCCGGAACATTATAACGAGGAAATTATTAAATATATATTGGGAAGGTCCCCTACCCTGAAAAAAGACTGGTTTGAATAGAAACCAAATTATATTGGTATCATCAAAATTTTAAAGTGACTCAGTTCCATAGTTTTTCGTCCATTTATCGCATGTCGCATTACTGCCGGCTACGGAGTAAAGGTTAAATGAAAGGTTTTATATGTGACACTTTTTTATAGATAAGTAGGAGGATTTTGAAAGTTACACTATTTCATCGCTTCAAAGTTTAGAGTACATCTATCGCACGTCGCATTACAACCGGCCACGGAGTAAAGGTTAAATGAAAGGGATATAAGTGACACTTTTATATAGGTAAGTAAAAAAATGTTGATAGTGACACAATTACGTCACCTCAAAGTTTTTCGTCCATCTATCGCATGTCGCATAACAGCCGGCCGCAGAGAAAGGCTAAAGTAAAAGGATTTTGAAAGAGACCCTTATTCCTTGCTCTGAAGTTTTTTGTCAATCCATAGTATGTCGCATTACTACCGGCCACAGCGTAGGGGTTAACCGGTAGGTACTCGACAGAGCAGCCTAGGCCAATATGGCGGCCCTCATGTCTCGCATCTACTGGCCGTGCGGTATCTATATTCTCACTGAATCAAATTTAAAAAATCACTGGCATCGAGCTTTCAAAATACTACACAATGATTTTTTATAACAGACAGGTTGCTAAGGACAACATGTAGACGCCCATGGCTTGCACCAGCTGGCCATGAGTTTATTATTCATTATTATTTTATATCGTCACTCAATCAATTCAATAAAAACACTGGCGTCGAAGTTTCATAATACTACTCAATCATTTCTTTATAACAGACGGATTACTAAGTTAGCCTTAGTAATCCGTCTGTAATGGCGACGGCCATGGCTTGCACCAGCTGGCCGTGAAGCATTTATATCCTCACTTAATCAAATTTAATATAGAATTCTCACGCAACGAGGTATTACATCACAAATCCATTTTTTTTATAACGTAGAAGTTAGTGCTGGACTGTTACCTGATGGTGAGTGACACAGTCCAAGATGGAAATATGGTAAACTGTTAAAAGGTAATTTACCTCTTGTAACTCGTACTACAATGCAATTTTTTGCTGTTTTGATGAAATCTAGCTGCGGCCGAAGCCTCCTACAAACAGTTTGAATTCCGGTACGATACTGTGTAAATACTATAAAGTGGTAAATTACCTTTTACCACATTAGCACATTTCCATCTTACACTGTATCATCACTTACCATCAGATTAGATCGTGATTAAATGTCAGCGGTAAATAAAATAGTAATTTCTGCTACGTTTTGTATGTAGCCATTTAAACTGTACCCGAGAAAGCCTAATACTTAAATTTTTGAGGGTAGAATATTCAAATCTACAAATTGGGGTGGTGCTTGGGGTTGGGGTTGTTGACCTTTTTCGGAGGCTGGTATGCAGAGATCAACATAGACTTATACCTACCTATATCATCAAAGATATAGAGTTAATGGAGGAGACATATTATGGACGTAGCTGTTAATTATAATCTGCTTTATTTATCAATTCATACTATTAGTTGTAATTTTTTTTTAATTGCGACAACTAATATAACAATGTTAATATACAATTAACCATGATAACATTATATCTAATCTTTGTATAAAACTTGTTTAATTATTGTAATGGCTTTAAAACTAGTCGAGACCAAGTTACTTCAAGTCCAATAAGCTTATTATTATCCCATTGCTGGGAATAGACCTCCCCATTCTTAAAGCGAGGGATTTTAGGACATAAATCCAGTACCCTGCTCCACAGGGGGTTGGCATGGTAAACTTGGCCCAGAATTGCTCCCGGGATATGCAGGTTTCTTCAGAAAAGTTTTCATTGCCGAAAAACAGAATAAACAGTATTTTGAAGGTAGAATTAAGCATGTAACTTCCATTTTATTCCGGCTTCGCTTGTGAAGGTCTTGAAATTTCTAATTTGTTTTGAGCTTGGACTGGGTGGAATCAAAAAAGTGGAGCAATTAAAAGAAGTAAATTATCAGGATAAAGCTTAGACTGTATTATAAATTAAAATCAGTTTAAATTACAATCAAGAGCTAACCTGTAAACAATTAAAAAACCTAGTGGTGCCTGTCTATGATTTGCACCCACGGCTTCTCTGAACAGAAAGACACGTGTGTTACTACTAAGCCATAACGGTTTTTTACTCTAAACTAATCGTTTTTGGTTTTGATAGTACCATACGCATATCCATTGTTCCAAGAAGTACTTCACCTGTCCTCTCCGTGTTCCCGTCATTAGCTGTAGTAAGCTATTTGTCACTACGCTGTCGATAGGGTTGCCAATGACGAGTTACGAAAATATAAATTGATTCATAATAAGCGAAAAAAAAAAATGGTTGATTTAAACGCAGATGACATGGAAACACAAAATGTATTTGTATTTTTTAATTCATTATTTAGCTTTTGATTTGTTAATGTTGCGTACCATCATTCGGCGGACTCTAATGCTCCCTAAACCTATGTATTCTATCTAACAAAGTATCGACCATAAATAATTCGAATTTGAATTTTATAATATGATTTCTAGAAAAAAATGTTTTTATGTTACTTTTTTATTACAAAAATTTTATTAATATTAACGTAACTCGTACTTACAATGTGCAGTCATACACATATTTGATTACGTAAATAAAATAAGTTTATTAATTATATTGGCTACCACAGATTAAAGTGATTTTACTAGCAATGAATTAACATAGTTATTAATTTTCTAGTTTATAAATTATTTATTATTATTATTCGGTTTCTTATTTAAATTTTCCACGTGGGGCTATTATTATGTTTAGATAGACCTCGGTTTATAACAAACAAGATGTCAAATTTTATGATATTTTAATAATCTTTGTAATTTTATAAACTATAAATAAATTTACGAAATACACCAGAAGTGTATAGTATATTTTGATAAAGTTATGCATAAAATTCGCAGTATTAATTTCGATTTATAAGATGGATTATTAATGTTTGTTATTTGTTTGCCGAAAATATTTTTACGGATACGCTTTTTACTTCGTTATATAAAATGATGATAATATATTATTATTTTTAATGCAATTTAATAATATGCAGATACATTTTGTAACGCACAACAGAGGTGTTATGTAAGAAATTCAACTTTACTCTAATATCAAAAAACATCACAATTTGAATGACCTTGACTGTTATTTTTAGTATTTTTTTTTATTTGTCATGGCGTTATTATCACAGCTGGTAATTTATGTTTAAGTTACAGCTTATACTTAGCTTTAATTATTACTATTATTATTTTCTATTTATGTCTGTCTATCTCTGTTATTTTATAGCACTGTAATGCACATCTACCAACGACTTCTTGGAAAGGTTGACTGGTAGATAAAGCTTCACAGCTTTAACCTCGCCGTTTGTACTTTGTGCAATAAAGTTTATAAATATATAAATAATGTCACTGAAATTTTATAAATGATAATAAAAAGGCATAATTGACTTCTTTATTAACAGATAGAGTAACGACTACACAATTGAAGTTATTGATCCTACTGAATAAAGAAAATTAAATTTTAAGTCTGTTAAATGGCAACCCTAAGCGATAACTTCTTTACGTCACCCCAACTGGCTGCAGGGCATGCTTTACCGCTTATTAGGTAGATATATGCGATAAAGATTACGAGAGCTACTTCACGCAATATATATCTTTCGTTTCACATGTTTTATTTAAGACTAGCCGTTCCCTGCAGTGTTACTTGTGTTATTCGGAGTCTTTTTTCTAAAATAAAGTAGCATAAGATCCTTCTTACGACAGCAGTTATCATTCACGTCAAAATCGTCAGAAATTAGCGGGAACAAATGTAATGGTTAAATAATAAAAAATACTTTTTTAAGAGTATCATATTATGCATTAAGTTAAAGACTAGTGATTTGAAATTGCAAACGAAAACTCCAATATTATTTGAATAGACGATCTTAAATATAAAGTAGCAGCCCATTAACGTCCCACTGCTGGGTACAGGCCTCCTCACTCCTAGGAGAGAGGGTTTTTGGAGCATAGACCTAACACGCTGCTCCACACTGCGGATTGGCACTGGCATAGTACACAAGTACACTCTCTATTCCTTCACTCTCATACTCCGATGTGACGGGTATCCAACACGATCCAACAGAGATCAGGCACAGGACCGACGGCTTAACGTGATGTCCGAGACAAGGGGGGGGATCACACCGCCAACTTCCCAACTTCGGGCAAATACTGAGAAAATCTTTCAATATTGACCTTTGAATTTGCCCGACCCGGGGCTCTAACCCAGGACCTCATTTCTGTAGTCAAACATGCTGACCACTAGACCAATGAGGCAGTTTGTTTTAGAAGAGGGTTAGTTTATTTTTGAAATTCTTTGAAGGGAAACTTCTTTAGGCGCATAGGGTAAACTTTTTACGGATGAAACGCGTGATTAACGTCACGAAGAAGTGCCGCGTTTTATGCTAATTCGTTTGAAGGTTAGGTAGCTTTAATATTTATAAATTGCATGTGGCATTTTAATTTGCCACTCGTCGTTTAATCATTTAATATTTTAATTGTTAAATTGTTGTGTGTTAGTGTATAAGTTTACGATGGGGCTGGCGTGTATTATTAATAATACAAAAGCCCCTTAAAAAGTAAAGAATAAAAATAAAATAAATATTTTAATGCCACTTAAAATCCTTTTTCCCGCCCTCTAAGTTTCGGAAATTTAATCTTTTAGATTTGTATAAATATAAACAAGACTTAAAAGTTAGTTTGGCAAAGAAGCTTCACTTCTGACATGTGTACTTTGTACGTACGCACTTTTAATTTTAAATTATTTTTATATTCTTATGTATAAAGTTAATTTATGTTTCGTCGGGTCGTATCTTGTAAAACGTATACTCCGTGTGGGAGAGAAGGGTATGCCAATTATGTTTTTGACGGCAGGCCGGGGCTCAAAATTGGAATACGGGGGTTTTTGGTTATGTGCTCCACGTCAAGTGGATATACGTATGGTGGTTTTGCCAGCTTTTATTACATACCGATGGTGGTTTATAGTAGAATGACGATTATTATTGAAGTGATACTTTGAGGGTAAGTAGGGCATTTAAGAGATTGTATTTTCTAATTTGTCTGAGTCTGTATGGAGGCTTTTAACTTGGCTATTTACCACTCTACCAGCATAGACAAGCAAAAGATTTGGGTTCCAGTACGAAGCTGTGGAACTTATGTGCTGTGTACTTTTACAAAGGAGGGTCGCTGGAAGCCGCTGGATCCAGGCGGTGCAAGATCGGGCCTTGTGGGCATCATTTCGTGAGACCTTTATCCAACAGTGGTCGTCTATCCAATGGTAAGGTACCTCTTATAAGATTAGCGCGTTTCCATCATAGACTGTACCATTTACTATCAGGTGTGATCACAGTCAAACCATGACCATTGTTTGAGGAAAAAGTTACGACATAATACGTATACCTACAAAAAAGTAAGTAAGTAGCAGCCCATTAACTTCCCACTGCTGGGCACAGAACTCCTCACTCATAAGAGAGAGGGTTAATAGAGCATAGACCCACCACGCTGCTCCACTGCGGGTTGGCAGGTATAGTACACAAGTGCACTCTCATAGTCCGATGTGATGGGTATCCGACACGACGGGAGAGTTCAGAAATACACAATTTTCGGCAAATATTAAGAAGGGCCAATAAAAAAATGGGTATTAAGTTTTCTATTAAGATTTAATAGAAAACTTAATACCCATTTTTTTATAGGCCCGACCCGGGATTCGAACCCAGGACCTCATGTCTGTAGTAGAACATGCTAACCACTAGACCAATGATGCAGTCTTATACCTATAAATTTCCTGGTACCTATAAGATGAATTTAAAATAAAATTGTAACTTCCTCTACGTATACACTGATACACGAAACCTTTTCATGTTATTTTCTTGAAGTGGACTCTTATATATGCAAGCAACGCACTTTCTTTTTAATTCACACAAAATTAACAACTCACTTAAGGGTAACTGTATACGTTTCTATAATAAACTCCAACGAGACGTTCTAGAGATGTCAATTAATAAATTCTTTGTTAAAAGAAAGTTAATAAAAAATCATATTATAAGTTGCAAGATTGCTTAGACGATGGAAACTTAGTTTGACAGCCTCGCTGGCGCAGTGGTGCGAGTACTCGCCTTGCTAGTAGAGAGGTCTCGGGTTCGATAGGACGAATTTGGGAAATTGTATTTTCTAATTTGTCTGAGTCTGGTCTGGTCTGGGAGGCTTCGGTCGTGGCTAGTTACCACCCTATCACCAAAGACATACCGCCAAAACAAAGAAATTTGTGTTCCGGTACGATGTTGTGTAGAAACCGCAAGGGGTATGATCGCCTCTTACCAGATTAACGCGCTTCCATCTAAGACTTACCATCAGGTGAGAGCGCAGTCAAGCGCTAAACTGTCAGCCATAAAAAAAGAAGAAACGCATGGAAGTGAACGGATTGCTATAATTTTGATTGAAATATATAATATTGTTACAAAAAAAAAATACAAAACACCCGACTAAACTCAGTCGGGTTTTTTGTATTTTTTTTTTTTTGTATTTTGTGAGCTCTTCTCAGATCAGAACGCGAAGGAACCCTTATTTTAATACTATCATCAGTACATTAGAATTAGTGCTGTAATAGGGCTACTTGAAGAAAGATATTTTGAATTAATTTGATTTATTTTATAGGTATTGAATTACAATGAGCTGAAACGATCGGCTGTGTAACGCTTGCTCGAATAAAGTCGGTTCTCATCGATTACGTTAGATCGAGACTAAAATCTATTTCCTATATTTATTAAGCCGGGGCTCCAACCCAGGACTTTAATGATTATAGCATGGTTTTAATTAATGAGGAAAGTGACAGCGATCTGAATGCAAAGGCATAAAAATTTTTATGGCAACGTCAAACGCAAGCAAAGTTCCACATAAAAGCATACCAATAAATTAGATACAAATACAAAGTAAAATACGTCAAAGGTTTCACCAAGAGCAACGGTTTCAAACATTCCGAAACTTAAGATATTTATAACATAAGAAATGAATAAATATTCAATGACAGTGAGAACAAGAGGCGAAAACGAAAGTGCCGATCCAACTATTCTCCTTGACACACCTATAACCCGCGACCCCATTAATCTCGATATGCAAACGCTACCACTGAGTCACTGTGACTCATGCTTGTTAGGGTGACCATTATGTATAGCATGAAAACTTTAAAACTATATTTTAGGACCATTTATCATATACATACCCTCCATAACCTATAATCTTTTCGCAACATTCATCTAAACTAATAATATAAAGAGGAAAGATTTGTGTATTTGTACATAAGTATGTTTGTTACAGGACATGGTAAATATTATGAATGAAGCTTTGAAAGGGAAAGGAGTGAATGTAAACAAAACGAAAATTATGCTTCTTGAAAGAGATGAATCTATGATAAATGGCAATATTTTGATAGATGGGGAACAAGTGGAAGAGGTGAAAGAATTTGTATACTTGTGATCTAAATTTACAAAAGATGGAACATATGAAAGTGATATTCAAAGGAGAGTGAATGCAGGGAATATGGTAAATGGTGCACTACACGCCTTTATGAATAGCCAGATGTTGTCTCAAAGGGCCACACTGGCTGTGCATGCTGGAGTTTTGGTGCCAACAGTGTATGGTAGTGAAAGTTGGGTATGGCAGAAGAATCACAAAAGTAAAATAAATGCGGTAGAGATAAGCGCGCTGAGAAGCATGAATGGATTAAAACTGAGTAACAGAGTAAGAAATAGTGTGATGAGAGAACGTTGTGGTTTAAAAGAAGAGAGATGGTTTGGGCATGTAGAGAGAATGAATGAATCCTTTGAATGAATGAATGAATGACTGACAAAAAGGATTTATGAGTCAAGAGTGAATGCGAAAGTTGAAAGGGGAAGACCAAGACGAAGGTTCCTGGACCAAATCCAGGACATTTTAAATAACAGCCAGGTCAAGAGTACTCTAAACCGACGTACTTGTATGAAAGGTTTTATGAGAATGAAAGAAGCGAAGGGGATATGCAAGGATGGTGGCAAGTGGAAGGACGTTGTCTCCGCCTACCGTTGTTACGTTTTCACATAACAGGTAAATTACCTCTTATCAGATGAGCGCGTTTCCATCTTAGACTGTGCCACCTACTATCAGGTGTGATCACAGTCAAACCGTAACTATTGTTTGTGAAAAAAAATACAACATATTCTAAACTAATATTATAGAGAGGAAACATTTGTATTTTTTTACGTATGTTAATAACTTTTTTACACAAAAACTACTGGACCAATTTCAAAAAAAAATTCACGATAAGAAAGCTGCATTTTCACTGAGCGACTTAAACTATATTACTTTCTCAAAAATAAAATGGGATTCATTAGAAAAAATCATTAATGTAACCCAAGGCGTAAGACAAAAATGTGATATTGTGTGCGCTGCGAAAACTATTGAAGATAGAACAAAAAAATGTTCTACAATATTATAGTACGTATTAATTTCTACAAAGAAGTCCACGATACCATACATCTAACTACTGTAGTTATGCCACTATAACTACTTTTTTGCATTTTAAAAATTAATAAAGGTGCCGGCAATAATCGAACCATATTATTCATACCTCTGTATTAATCCTTATCCTATTAAATATATATTATTAAAGTCCGTTTCTATATCTGTAAAATACTATTTGAATTATTAAAACCCGAGGTTTAATTCAAAATGTTGTGTATAGGGAAGTTTTTTGACAATACAGTGTTAGAAGTAAATCTTTTCTTTAATATTACAGAAGAAAGTGTTGCATTTTGAATATGATAATCAAGCTAAAAATCGTCAATACCTGTAGAGTATTTTGCGTAAATGATGTCACGATTTTAAAATGTATTAGTCAGATATATATTTGTTGTAAAGTAAACTCTGTCAATTTATAGTCCGACTTAGTTACTTTCCACTGCCACGAGATCGGAATCTACGCAGGTGAAACAGCAGGACATTGTTAGTTTTAAAATAATAAGAGAGTCCGTGTATCTTGCCAATTATTATCAACACAATGTTATCGAAATAATATTATCGTAATCTGAATAACAAACACGGAACAAGAGGCACCATGTTGCGTTTGATATAAATCATGTAAATTATTTTATCAGCACACAACTAAACAAAATACGTAATAATAACAGTGATAAATCTCTGCGTGCAAACGTTTACAGATTATCAATGTTTTGTTGACAGGTATTAGTACTTTAACAGCTAAAACATCAATAAATTAAGCCCCAAATATGTTATACACAAGGCAATGGCAAGGTCCCGGCCTATTTTCTATATTGACTAATAACTAGCGACATACTCCTATCGCTCAAAACTTAATCGATATTCATTGGCTATAACAACATATTCCAGGAAAACAAAAGCTTAGAAACTCAGCTTAAAAAAACAGACAAAAATGACTGATTATATTAAAAACTAACTTAAGTTTAGTCTACGCGAACTGTACTGTTCATATTTTTGAAGTGAAACTTCTTTAGGCGCATGAGGGTAAAATTTTGCCAGATAAAACACGTGATTAGCGTCACGTAGATATGTGTTTTTTGTGCAAATTCGTTTGAAGGTAGTGTTAATATTTACAAACAAAACATGGCAAATAAAACTGCCTCATTGGTCTAGTGGTTAGCATGTTTGACTACAAACATGAGGTCCTGGGTTTGAGTCCCGAGTTCTATTAAGGTTTTCTCAATATTTGCCCGAAGTTGGGAAGTTGGCGGTGTGATCCACTCTCGTGCCTCGGAGAGCACGTTAAGCCGTCGGTCCTGCGCCTGATCTCTCTCCGTCACATCGGACTATGAGAGTGAAGAAATAGAGAGTACACATGTGTACTATGCCTGCCAATCCGTAGTGGAGAAGTTAATGGGCTGCTACTTACCTTTTGTTTTATATGGCATTTGAATTTGCCACTCGTCACTTAATAATTTAATATATTGTTTTTCATAAAACATAAAATAAAAATATTTTATAAATTTTCTTTTCTAAATTTTAAATTAAAAAAAATAATAATGATAATTTGTAATCTTGACAAAACAACATTTTTATATTTTTATATTTTAATGACAATCAAATTCCTAACATATCTTCCTTTTTCCCTCTAAGTCCCGGACATCTAAAGTTTTCGATTTGTATAAATATAAACAAGATTTAAAAATTACTTTGCCAAAGAAGTTTCACTTCTGACATGTGTACATTGTACGTACACACTTTTAACTTCTTTACTACTTCTATTTATACATTTTATTTGAAAACAAATTCTTGATCATAACACATAACGATACTGAAACATACATAGGTATATAAATATGACTACTTGTGTATATTGCTTGTAACAAGTATCGCATATAGCGTCCAACAGTCCCTTCATTGTGATTATATCCGGTTTGGACTGTATTAATCGGGTATCTTGTATTTGTTATAAATATGTCATTCGTTCTATATACTCACGGATTCATAAGTGTTTAAAATAACACAACAAAAGGGCATCCTACTATTTAAAATGTGAAATATTTCAACACTCCATTGGTTCAGTGTGTCACAGTAACATCTCAATCCTTTAACATCGTACTTTCTCCGAGTGAAGTAATTCGGATGCGCACGCGTCGAATAAGCCATAGCACGCGGTCTTTGCATAGCTTTATAGTTTAAGAGCTAGCGATCACTATATCAACGGATACAATATATATGCCCAACAAGATGATAGATATTTGGAGGGGGGAATGCGTATCAAACTATTTTAAAAGATCTAAACATCGCCAAACAAACTCCTAAAACCTTATTCCTAATTGATTATTCGTTGTCCAACAAAAGAACTTAAAAAAAAACTAATGAGTTATCCCTCTATCAATTATATAAATTTAAAACATATTTCTTAATTAGAAAAATCTTAAATAAAGCAGTGCATACACAAGTTTCTGATAAAACGAAATGACATTTAAACTCACGAACTAAGCACAAACGACAGTTACATAGATCTCGAATAAAATACTACCAGACTACAATTTGTGAAAAGTCTTTTGTGACGTTAAAAAATTTGTCACTAAAACATTGTATAACCCTATAAATTTTTTTATTGAGTCCCCACTGTTTTATGAATATACAATAGCTACTTTAATCTTTTATAATATGTATCACACTTCTTAAGTATATAATATTAATTTTCTTATGTTTTTTTTTATCTGTTAATTTCTCATGAAGTGAATGTTTTCCTTTTAATAATAAAGATCTTTAAACCTAAATCTAAGCTCAATATACAAATTTGGGCACTTTTTAATAGAAGCTGTCAAAATTTTCACTTGATATATTTTTTAGATATTCAAAAAAATATAGATAGATAATATGCTTTATTGAACACAACGCTAGAAATAGATGTACAATTACTCAGTATTAGGTACATTTAGTGAGCAATTGGGCGATTTTATAACTCATTAGCGATCTCATCTACACAACCCTGGCGTTAGGGACCCCATCAAAGAAAGGAGAGAAAAGGTAAGCTTTTTAATGCACTTATATGCTCAAATTGTTGCATTGCCACACATCGATTTTTATAAAGACATATATAAAACTTCTGAATATGTGTTTTTGATTGAAATTCTGCTAAAGAATAGGGTTGTTTATTCAAGTAGATTAACAAATGGATGAACTCGATGCGATAAATAAAGTATTTCTCTATCCTTCTATGCGATCCAGAATAACACAGATGACGGCGTCGGAAACAGCTAGACTAATTAATATGGAATTCCTACTATTTATTGATGCCAATTTCAGCTACATTGTGCATATACTCTAAGTTTTTTCAAATTAAAACAGAATTGTTTTAGTTTTGAATATATTTCTATTACAAATTCAATTTATTAGAAAATTTCTTCTTCTTCTTTTAATAAATGGCATTTAATAATGGAAATATGTGACATTTAAACATACAAATAATTAAATAATATATAAATTATTCAAAAAAACCTATCTATAGAAAAGAAGGATATAAGCATTTGTATATACGCATATAATAAGCAAATGTAACAAATAAAAAAAAATATTGGCAGAATTAATAAGAATAGTGCAAAATAAATTTATTTTATGTCGAAAAGAACTATAATACGGAATCCTTTTAGTCTTCTGTGAGATTTAGTTAATTTCTGCATTTTATTTATAACATATAAAATATATTGATTTTTAAAATATTTCCAATTATTTAAAATATATTCCAACAACGCAAATTTATTAGTGTCGTCACCATGTGCAAAAATAATTACCTGACTCTTATTACAAGACCAAATGCTTTGATATTATCAAATAAAATTGATCTTAAAATCATGATAATAAAGTTTAAAATGGGTATTGTTGAAATGGAACTTTAAATTTAACGCTTCTCTGCGATTGTCCCCAATAATCGTAAAAATTCTTTATCGACTCCATCTCAGATACAATCAGGACCCAAAGACCCTGCGTCTTTCCGTGTCAATGGATGAAAAAAACGACAGATTTTCCATATAGAGGTTAAGTAATCTCTCGTCAGAGAATACGAAAGAAGGAGAGCATAGCGCATAGGGACGTAGGGTTCTCCGCCGACGTCGTCATTAATGGCATTCATAATTTAATTTCCATACTGTGGGCGTTGATAAGTAATGTTGGTGCAATCAAACACTTAATGAATTAACTCAGATTATAATGTTCAATCACTTGATGTTCCCGATATCAATTTACACAAGAAAAAAAAATAGCTAGGACCGCGACAGTTTCAAAAGTCGACCGCACCGGCGGGCCGTCACCCGAGGACTAGCGAGAGACGCGCGTCGGACTGCCACTTATTGACTCTGCCCCACGCCGATAGACAGATGGCGCCAGCGTTCCACAGTATTTTTTTTATTTTGTTGCATTTATTCCGACAGCAAACTAAGATATCGTTAAGTATGATTTCTACCGCCATCTAAGTTAAATAACCATGAAATAGAAAGTACCTTTTTAACAGCTATAGCATATATTAGCAGTACTAATTGGAAATTCTTTTGTGTTGGATAGTCAATTTATCAAGGATGAATATAGATTATATAACATCACGCTATGACCAATAGGAGCGGTGTATTAAAGAAAAATGATGTAAAAACGGGGTAAAATTAACTCCTTTTGAGAGCTTCAGTTGCGTGCGGTGAGTTACAGGTTACGCAACAAATATGAATAAATCCTCTTAAAAAGTTCCAATAATAGTCTAGTCAATAGTAAAGAACCCACCTAACAATTTACAACAGCCTAACTTAGCTTAATGCAGAAACAACAATGACTAACCCAATGGGTATTAAAAAAACACTAATATAGAGTACAAATTAATCTGATAAAAGCTTTTAACGCTCCCTATCCAATTGTAATCAATTTTCAATAAAAAATTCAACACATCGACATGACCTCTACGATTTCCTAGTGCAAATTACCCTTTCATTATACTATTGTCGTGTTAAAGACCCTGTACATGATTTATCAAACGCCGCGATTATGTCGTTAAAATAAAAAGCCATGTTCACTTAATAGCAGCCGTTCAACGAACAGACGGCTAATCATAGCGTGTTAGATTGGAAGTATCTTGAAATTATGAACTGAGCCATTATTCTGTATAAATGACAAGTATTTTTAAGTGAAAACATTGAATGAGCCGTATGCCCTTACATATTGTATAACAAATTTGTCTGCTGTCTGTTTGTTTAACTCAAAAACTCC
Source organism: Elymnias hypermnestra (assembly GCA_015832385.1). Lineage (NCBI taxonomy): Eukaryota > Metazoa > Arthropoda > Insecta > Lepidoptera > Nymphalidae > Elymnias > Elymnias hypermnestra. The sequence continues at coordinate 2,991,240 of JACTOM010000079.1, read as the reverse complement.
TCAACATATTTTCATGCGGTTTTCACGAATAAATAGAGATATCAATGAGGAAGGTTTAAGTATATATCTTAGTTAGGTTTCATGTAAATTATTTTAAATAAACCGTAAGAAGTTTCCAAAAAATCAACTGGTCTAAATGTTTCTAATTTATCATAATATACGAATCATTTCACGTAAACCGTTATTCACCTGAAACCATCAACCCAAAGCAAAACCAGCACCGCATCATACACTGGGTTATTGTTTTTACTACAAATTTGGTCCTTCTTGCCGGATTTTACGAAGAATACGATGTAACAAAACAATACATAATGCCATACCTTTTAAGGATACCTCACTGTACCATAAAGTATAATATTACTGTGTAGTTTCATTAAAAAACACTTAATCTTAATTTAGCTACTTCTGAGATTGTTAAAATATAACAAAAGCTTTAATGACAATTAAAAAGCATCACACTGTTGAAAGAATTAAGCATTGTATTTGACGGTGACATTGTGAAAGTTATACCTTAACATTTCTTAAATTCTGATGGTGTATAATTATTTGACGGTAAAGCAAATTAAGAAAATTGTAATTTTTAATTATAATATAGTCCAGAGCGTGAACAAATCCAAAAGAAACCCTTTATTTCTGTACTTTTTGCGATGTGGTGCCTTTTACATTGTTAGTTACCACTTTACAAGCAAAGACGTAATAGTAAATATATCTGTCAGTACGATTGTCATCAGGAGAGACCACATTCCTAAAACTGCGGTTAATAATATAACAGTTTTTGAAGTGAAACTTCTTTAGACGCATGAGGGTAAAATTTCTACGTATGTAACGCGTGATTAGCGTCACGAAGATATGCAGCGTTATTTATGCTCATTCGTTTGAAGGGTAGGTAGTTTTAATATTATATTACTATTTTTCATAACATGTAAAATAATAATATTTCATAATTTCTCTTTTCTAAATTTTAAATTCAAAAACGAATAGTTAAATGACGGCTTAATTCCTTACAAATCTTCCTTTTCCCCAGTAATACGAAGCGTTTCAATGTTCACAAATAAAATTTACAGTATACATATACGTAATTATAATTTGGTATACATTATAGTCAATTTTAAAATGAATAAAAATATTGATGAGAGCCGACATTACACGATCGTAACAGCTGAACGTGAGGTCACAGTTTTAATATCCACGAAATAAAGTACACCCGGTGTAGGTAATATGCTCTGATTAGTAAAATACATTGTTTTACATACACTATATCACGCCTCATTCCCTTCGGGGTAGGCAGAGACCACGTCCTTCCACTTGCCACGATCCTTCTTCGCTCCTTCCATTCTCATTAAACCTTTCATACAAGTTCGTCGGTTTAGAACACTCTTGACCTGGCCCTTATTTAAAATATCCTAGATTTGGTTCAAGAATGTTCGCCTTGGTCTTCCCCTTCCAACTCAATTCTTCCCATTCAATCTTGACTCATAAATCCTTTTTGTCAGTCTCCTTTCATTCATTCTCTCTACGTTCCCAAACCAAAGCATATCTTTCCCAATTTTAATCACTACATCTTTTATACCACAACTTTAATCAGCATATATATTGTTTGATATATTACCTTTTGTACTTACTATAATCAAGAAAATAAAGTCGTAACAGAATAAGTGTGTGGGAACCTACTGTGACAACTAGTGTTGTGCGGCGACACGTTTAATAAACAAGCGAGCAATTAAACAAAACGACACGTCAAAGGGTTAATATGTGGTTGTCAGAGCGTTTAAAAACGTTTAAACGATTAAAAATCTAATATTAAAGACGAAATTCCCGGATTAAGTCCCAGATAAGACATGAAATTAAAAAAATCGATTAAAATTTGTTGTTGATTCCGTCGAAATGCGAGAGAATCCGTTATTAGTGAGCGTCTATGAAGCGAAAAAAACGGCCTCTTTGGTGTAGTGGTTAGCACGTTCTACTACAGACATGAGGTCCTGGGTTCGAGGAGAGTTCCCCGTGCCTTGGAGAGCACGTTAAGCCGTGGGTCTTGCACCTGATCTCTCTCCGGCCGTGTCGGATTGCCGTCACGTCGGACTATGAGAGCTATGGCTTCCAATACGCAGTGGAGCAGCGAGGTTCTATGCTCTAAAAACTCTCTCTCATATGAGTGAGGAGGCCTGTGCCCAGCAGTGGGATGTTAATGGGCTGCTACTTATCTTTTTTATGAAGCGAAAGGAGTCTGTTTTGAAGAAATTGCAGAAATCTCCTAATGACGGAGAGAACGGCTTATATTTTTATTAGAAAATTGGATGTACATTCACAAAAATATTAAATGTTGAATGTCCCTCAGATAAGTTAAAAATAAAATTGCTGTAAATTTTACTAGATTACATAAAATTGATAATTCATTGAATGGTAACTGTATACGTTTCTATATTAAAAAAAAACCTGGAGAAGCTACAAAGATGTCACTGAACAAATGTAAATCTTTTATTAAAAGAAAACTACTTGAGAAATCATTCTATAATTTAATAGAAGATAAAAAGGCATGGGAGTGAATGAATTCGTCTAATTTATATAGAATAAATTAAAAATATATATTGCAATGATGATGAGAATAAAAACGTACACTCGACTGAGTTTGTTGTGAGCTCTTCTCAAGACCGGGCGCGAAGGAACCCTCGTAACTATAGATTGTAAGTCGTTCATATACATCATCAGTCGTAAATAATAAATGAAAAAAAAAACGGCTTCAATAATGATATTTTGATTTGAACTACGTATAGATAAGACGGAACTCAATAAACAGCTGGACTGATTTTGATGAAGTTTCTTTGTTTTGTTTAACTGGATTCAAGAATTATGTAGATCATCAAACAGATCCGATTCACCCATAATTGAACGGGACTGAAATCTATACGGGAACACTTGTTATTAATACATAATTTTATTATATACACCTCTATATACCTTGTCACTTTTTTTACCGCAATGGACTTGTACTACTCATCGGATATTGATTATCATTTTGTTGCATATTCGCCTGAGGACAAAGAATAGGTTTCATCAAAATTTATAACCAAAAATATTTGAAGTTGTACTTCTTTTGTGAAATTATGAGAGTACATTTTTACGATACGCGCTGTTACATCCCTAAATTCTATATTAATAATGCTGACCTGCAATTATCGACTGCTATGTCAGTGAAGATGTAAACAATCAGTCAGGGATATTTTGCTATAAAATTCGTAGCTCTGCCTCAGACAGTCAGTCATTCTGGTAGATAGTCGAATTACTGTCCAAGACTACGGACCTGGTTTCTGCCTGCCGGTCTGGACTAGTAATAAGACTAAGGTCCTGACCAATATAGTTGCCGATAGACTTTTTGAAAATTTTCTCGCGAGGCTCGGAATGAAGTGATTCTAGTAAACTGCCAAAGTTGTGAGAATTATAAAATCATATAAACAATTAACAAACTAAGTTTCTAGCCAGTGTAGTGTTTTCTGTTATAAACACTGAGGCCCCGAGACTAACAGCGCGCACACCGTCACAAAAAACCGACACCCTTAAGTTAGCTATAGTCAACATTTTAGTTTTTTGAAAAGATTTTTATCTTGTCGCTAACGCAGTGGTGCGAGTATTTGCCATAAAAAAGAAGAAATTTACAAAAGATGGAACATGTGAAAGTGATATTTAAAGGAGAGTGAATGCAGGGAATATGGTAAGTGGTGTTCTGCACGCCTTTATTAATAGCTAGATGGTGTCTCAAAGGCCAGACTGGCTGTGCATAGAGAAGTGTTAGTGCCAACACTTATGTATGGCAATGAAAGTTGGGTATGGCAGAAGAAGCACAAAAGTAAAATATATGCGGTAGAGATGAGAGTGTTGAGAAGCATGAGTGGATTAACTGAGTGACAGAGTAAGAAATAGTGTACTAAGAGAACGTTGTGGTATAAAAGAAGACGTAGTGACTAAAATGTTAGGGCACTTAGAGAGAATGAATGAAAGGAGACTGACAAAAAGGATTTATGAGTCAAAAGTGAATGGGAAAGTTGGAAGACCAAGGCCAACGTTCCTGGACCAAATCCAGAGAATTTTAAACAAGATCCAGGTCAAGAGTACTCTAAACCGACGAACTTAAAAGAAAGGTTTAATGAGAATGGAAGAAGCAAAGGTGATATGCAAGGATCGTGGCAAGTGGAAGCACGTGGTCTCTGCCTACGCCAATGGGAATCAGGCGTGGTACTATATATGAACTTTAAGACCTCGTTTAAGTTTTCACAGACAAATCGTGTCAGCTAATATATATACAAAAATTGTTCCGTTAACGACAGTTTAATTAAAACTAACTCTTCAAAGGACCAATCAATTTTTTTCTAAACTCCCGCAATATCGCACACTCAATTTCCAGCGTAATAAACAGGTGGAGGGTTAAATCTGCAGCTGACGGCGCCCGTAGCGCCTTGGAGCGACTTCAAAGGAAATAAATGTATGAATTGTTTAGCGAAAATTCGCCCGCAGGCGTGGGGCCCTTCCGACCTCGATTATGTAAAATTGGGATGTTATATTTTGCGTTCTCTTTACAACGGTGCGATATATACAGCCCTTTAGGTAAACAGAAACTGTTTCGATTATTTTGTTAAATTGTTTACCGTTGTTTTATATGTTGTAATTCCTAGGGCTCGTGGCGAGGATTTGATTTTACGAAAACCATGCACCTCATGTACCTTAAGAAATGAAAATCAAATTGCAGTAAATTCTATTTGATTGCAAATTGACAAGTCATTTAAGGGTAGCTGAATACGGTTCTATAACAAGCTCCCAGAAGAAGTTACAAAGATGTCTCTGAGTAAATTTAAATCTTTCATTATACTTACGAAAGCTAATTGAGAAATCATTCTACAGTTTTTTGAATATATCGAGTGAGACGGATAACCTAAAGAAACTAGAAAATGGAAGGCAAAAGACACAAGACAACGCCCCAAATCATGAATTGACCAGGTAAGGGAACAAATGGATAAAAACTCCAATAAGGCCATGCGATCGGTAAAAATGGCACAACCTGTTGCGTCGGTATCATCATGATTCTCAGCAGAGAGTCACTACCAGAGCAGGAAGACGTCAGATTAAATATATTTGAAAGTGGTGACACAACTTAAGATAGAAGTTGATAAACATAGAAAGTTTCGTCCAATATCTCTCAGTGCCTGAAGACTAAAGTCATCGAGCAGTGCGTGTTGCCAGTGCTTACCTACGGATCGGAAACATGGTGGCTGACTATGGACCTTATTCGAAATCTAAGAGTCACACACAGAGAGGGCTATGCTCAGAGTTTCTCTACGCGATCAAATCACATATGATGAGATCCGTAACAGAACCAAAATCACCGACATAGCCCTACGAATCGCTAACCCGAAGTTGCAATAGGCGGGGCACATAGTCCGACGACCTGATGGACGTTGGGGCCCAAAGGTGCTGGAATGGCGACCCCGCACCGGACGACGCACGGTAGGGAGACCCCCACAAGTTGGACCGACGATATTAGGAGGGTCGCCGGTAGACGCTGGAGCCAGGCGGCACAAGAACGGGCCTAGTGGGCCTCATTCTGTGAGACCTATGTCCAGCAGTGGACGTCCATCTATTGAAGCGACGACGAAACATGGAAAGAGTTAATATATCGTTTTTACACAGCATCGTACCAGAACGCCAGTTCTTTAACAGCATGTCGTTTGCTATTAGTGTTGTGTGGTAACTAGACAGGCCTGAAGCCTCCCATCATTCCAGACTCAGTAAATGCCAGCAACTACGTGTAAATAACACTAAGTATATAATATACCAGCATTGTCACCAGGAAAGATCTCAATCCATTTGGAATATGGAGAAATTAGTAAACGTGTACGTTAGGCAAGTAGTCATTTTTGTAGTTTAGCAAATTTGAAATGAATCGGGCAATTTTTTAGTTCTTTGATACTAATATTGTAGGTAATAAAATTGGGTTTGTTTTGATTTATTTATATAAAAAATTACAATATTTCCAATAAATAACTAAAGGAAATTCTCTTTTGAGATATATAGACCGTAAAAAATCCATTAAATTCTCCCGTCAACTCCAGCCAATCGAATCTTGTAGCCGGTTAAAATGTAAAACAAAATGTCATTACCGGTAGAAGCGGACGAACATCAAAAGGAAAAACTAATGCGCAGAACCACTGGCAGGCATCATTTTCCGGTAAAATATTAACCGGGACTGGAGGGAGTCCACACTGTCATTGCCGGGTTAATACGGGTTAATGCAGCTCCTCTGTTCACACAGTGCGATTGTCTGGAATTATACTATTTAACAACGTTGTCCTTGTCAATCTTCACTTTTGTCACTCATTGCGGTGGAGTTTGTGTGACAAGTTCATTATTTAGCTCTTGTTTTGAAAAAAAGAAACATTTATTCTGTAATGGTGTTACAAACTTAATGGATGGTATTAATCTAGCCTCAGCGTTACTGTCTGTAACGCCTGGAACAGGTTTACAGCTCAGCAATTGTCATGTGTAGTAGAACAAATGACGCTGATTTTCAGCTGTGACAAATGATAAAAACCAAACAGTTTTGGATTTTGTTATTTGAGAAACAAGGTGATATAAATAATAGTTAATTGCGTTTATCCGGAATTATTATACTCTTAAAAACATTCTTGTCAATCCCTTTTCTCTTTTGTCATTCACTGTAATGGGATTTACGTGACAAGTTCATTTTTGAACTCTTTACTAGTATTTTGTTATAAGACAATTAAATTGATATAAATAGAATTCAATTGCGACTATCTGAAATTATACTCTTCAACAACATTTCTTATCTATCCCTATTCACTTTTGTCACTCACTGCGGTGGAATTGGTGAGAAAGTTCATTTTCAGGCTCTTGTTTTGAAAGAAAGGAAAGATTTATTCTGTAATGGGGTACAAACAGTATTCTTAATCTAAATTTGCAGCGTTACTGTCTGTTACACCTGGAATAAGTTTATAGCTCAGCAAGATTTTCAGCTGTGATAAATGATAAAAACTAAACAGTAAAAAACAAAACAGTTTTGGATTTTGTAATATGGAATTTTTTTATTGCTGACAGATTAGCGCTTGACTGTGATCTCACCTGATGGTATGGGAGGATACAGTCTAAGATGGAAGCGCGCTAATCTGTTAAGAGGCGATATACCCCTTACGGTTTCTACACAGCATCGTACCGGAACACAAATCTCTTTGTTTGGCGGTACGTGTTTGCTGGTAGGGTGGTAACTAGCCAAGGCCGAAGCCTCCCACCAGTCCAGACTCAGACAAATTAGAAAATACAATTTCCTAAATTCGTCCTACCGGGGATCGAGCCCGGGACCTCCGCTAGCAAAGAGAATACTCGTTCCACTGCGCCAGCGAGGCCGTCAAAATATGAGAAATAAGGTGACATAAATAGTAGTTAATTGCGATTGTCTGGAATTATTATACTCTTAAAAAACGTGCTCCTTGTCAATCTTTTCCTCTTTTGTCACTCACTGTGATGGAATTTCCGTGACAAGTTCGTTTTTGAGTTCTTAGCTTGGATTTTGTTATTTGACAAACAAGGTGATATAAATAGAAGTTAAATGCGACTATCTATAATTATACTATTAAATTAAATGGAAAAACTTGTTTTCCTTTTCAATCACTATTCGATTTTGTCACTCACTGCGGTGGAATTCAGATTTTGTTATACGACGAATAAAATGGCATAAACAGAAGTGAATGCTTACTCATTTTTATTACTAATTGCGGTGAAATTTCATTTATAAACTCTTAATTCAGATTTTATAACGCAGGTTTGCATAAAAGATTTCAATTTTCCATAATGTCAGGTTCTCTTAGTGGTGGTCAAAAGAAAACCCTCTCTAGTGGTAAGATTACGCGACTTTTTTTTTAATTTTTATATAATTTTGCTAAGCAATATAATCATAACATTTGCAATAAATCTATCTATCTATAACCACCTTCCAAATAATATTAGACATGGTGATATGAATACAAATCATTCCTCATTTTTTACAGACAGTGGCGTAATTCAGGTGATTAGGTAGGTAGTTTTCGATTCTTGCATTTCGTTTTTTTTGTATATAAGTGTGCTACATATCACATATAAGTTTATGTTTAAGTATATGTAATTATATAAAGCATTATTATATACGTATGTTCGTAGATATAGCACCTATACCACTTATCTATTAAATTCTCCCACTTTTAGGGTTCCTGGAAAAGATCTCCTTTAAAGGGCAAGGTGTCCTTTGTGTACTAGTTTTAATTTTTATTCCTAAGTCAGTTTAGACGGTGCATAAATAAATAAGGTGAAAAAAAATATGTGATCGGCCACTTTGGTCACACTTTATTCACTTTTTGGTCATTCACTGCAAATTTAACGAGTTAAGGTTGATATTTAGTTTGGATTTTATTTTGTATCTGTGAGTAAAACATTTATATAAAAAAGAAGAAAAACATTTTACGTAATGCTTCAAGAGAAAATATATTTTTATCGTAATGTAATTATTATGAGAAATAAGGTGATATAAATAGAATTGATATTTAGAGCGAAGTCAACGCCTTCGTGAAACGTGTTCAATTTGACTTCTTAATTATTATCTTAATTATTAAAGCGTTTATAAAATCTTGTTTTTTAATGATTATTATATGCAATAAATTATATAGCGGACAAATCATTTAGATATTCAGATAAGAATACAGTTGATATTTATTGTAATTTAATCACATCTTTGTTGATCTTGACTTCCATTTTGAGCTCAAATGAATGTAAAGATATGTATGTATGTAAGTTTAAATTGCAGAAGTTTCTTGGTTATGATTGTTTTATATAAGAGTGTAATATTTGCCTGCCTTTTATTTAAATATTATCCCCTTAAGTGTTGATTCATTGGAAATTAGGAGAAATCCGTAACTAGTAAGAGCATACTTCATTTATACAGTTCTGACAGTTGTCATTGGTACAGTTCTAACTGCTGTCTGTGTATATTGCTGACCATTGTGGTTATTTGTACAATTCTGACAGTTGTTTTAATTTGTACATTTATGACAATTGTTGTCTTTTGTACAATTCTGACAGTTGTTGTCATTGGTACAGTTCTGACAGTTGTCACTGGTACAGTTCTAACTGCTGTCATTTGTATAGTTCTGACCGTTATAGTTATTTGTACAATTCTAACAGTTGTTGTCATTTATACAGTTATGACGATTATTTACATTTGGACATTTGTTACAGTTGTTGTCATTTGTGTAGTTCTTACAGTTGTTTTTATTGTACAGTTCTGTCAATTTTTGGTCACTTATATTTTGTACATCATATTCTTGTTTACATTTCGACTAGAGTATTTATAATATATTTAACCATACAAATTTCAAAATAATTTGATTAGGAAATTGTAATGCAGACAAAGAGATTGCAGCCAAGTGTTGTTAGCAATAAATAAAAAGAATATCACAAGGAAATAAAACATTCCTTTAGTAATCCTGTACTTATTAAAACGCGTCTCGTCGCTCCTCCGTAAATTCGGGTTATTCCTTCTCTCCCAAATTAATACGATTCACAAATTATCCTACTTTTATGCTTTTAAAATTGATTCTAAATTTATCAAAGAGTCGCAATATAGATGATTTAAGTACTTATTTCCTCGCAATCTTACATGATTGGTAAACACGCGGGTGACACCACAGGGAATAGTTAGTAGCAATCTAAATATACTTACGACGGTATTTATTTATTGCGTGTGTCTTCCTTATAGAGTATAAAAAGTAAGGTCCGTTCATAAAGTACGTATAGGGCACAGCTTAGACGCAATAAGTCTATTTTAATTACTAGAACCGATATCGGCAGATTCCAGTCTTGCCTACACGGTAGCCGTACACTACTAGTGTCAGAGACGTGTAGTTCTATTAATTTTAACGATATCGATATTTCGTAGAAGGTTTTGTTTCAATTACTATGTAAAGCGCACGTCTGTCTTTATATATATAATTTTTATGTGCGTGTGTTTGTCACTGATCTTCATATAGGCGGTTGAACTGATTTTGTTGGAATTTATTATGTCTTCACGTGGTTTAAAGTGTGACTCAGAATGACAATACGATCAGGTTCATCATCATATCATGTTTATCGATAGTGAAAGCGAAATTGCACAAGCGATCTTGATTATTCCTTGTCATTATTTTTGAATTTATTCTAAATAAGGTATAGGTTTCATTTGAATTTAAAATTAATTTCTTTACAATTAAGTCAACACAGACAAAGTTACTAGTATATATAAATCTAAACTAAGCTTGAGTGTTTCACTATTTGAAATTTGCAAAGATATGTATGTATTTTTATTTGTGTCCAATTGGATATTAAATGTGTGCAAAAATTATGGAATTAGTAAAACAATATATCTGTAAGAATGTGTTATTAAGACTATAATATGTCAATGTAATTGAAATCAATAACAACATGAAACAATTGATGATTGTTTTTATTGCTTAACGGGAATTAAACGAAAAACCTGCATCACGAGACAGATTTTACAATAATTATAAGATAAAAACCTTCGGAAACTTGGATTTATGTAGTGTTTATAATAAAAAAGCATTTCTCTTCTGAAGTCTGATAGTTTTTGGGAATTTATGGAAAGTTTGCGTTTTTTTTTTATTTGCCCGAATTTGGGAAGTTGGCGGTGTGCTCCACTCCCGTGTCTCAGAGAGCAATTTAAGCCGTCGATCCTGCGCTTGATCTCTCTCAACTCGTGACGGATTCCCGTCACATAGGACTATGAGAGTGAAGGAATAGTGAGTGCACTTGTGTACTATACCTGCCAACCCGCAGTAGAGAGCGGGATGGGTTTATGCTCTAATAATACTCTCTCCTATGGTTGAGGAGACATGTGCTCAGCAGTGGGACGTTAATAGGTTGCAACTGTACCTTTTTTGCATTTTACGTATCCGCTATGTTGCGTCAAGGTATTCCTCCCAGCTTGATATAATTGAATCGACGCCTTAAAAGGTACAAATAATAAAACATCATTATATAATCGAAAATGCATCAGTCGATATCGATACAATTAGAACGGCAACACTACCTAACACAAACAAGACCCGATAACGAGGTGAAATATTCACATTGTAAGCAAGAGCACGCGACTTTACCTCTGTCTCCCTCGCACTTGGGCGATGTCTACGAGATGGGAAAAAGACGGCACGCGTCGGCGGCAAATACAAAGGGGTTGTAGTCACTTTGATCAGGCCGCGGCGCGTGCGTACGTACGTCTAGCTGTGTGAGTTTATGCAGATGAGACGGCCCCGAGAATTTGATAATTGCGAAGATTTATAAGACCCAATATGGTCCCTGTATCGTAATGGGTGGTGTAATTAATTGATTATCGACGTGAAAGTATGTTTACCCTGTTTACGGTGAGATTTCTGTTAGAAAACGCGCGCTATGCTACACAACAAAACTAAAGGGACTCAGAAAATATTTATAACACTTAGTATTTGTTTGCAATAAGGTTTTGTTATATAGAAAGTTACACTACGATTCGTTACTTGTTACTACAAGCAAAATCATTTAAAAAATTCAAACACGATGTCACAGAATATTATCTCTCCCAAATCTCACTTTATGAGATGATAGTATTATAAATGTATATTCTTATACTCAATGTGTTAGTTTGCATATATATACATGTGCGCGACAAACGGACTAATAACTCAAGATTACACCAACTGATTTTGATGATATTTTGGTTAGGTTTAGATCATGGAATCCATGACAAAGTAACGGAACTCTTTAATTCTTAGGAGTAAATTAACGATGCTCGGCAAAATCGTTTATAGGCTATCTGGATATTTGAATCGGTATGGTCAAGTGATTGTCGTAGTCAAATATGATGATCAATAGAACTCCTCGGCGGCTTATAGTAAGGGTGCGATTTGTTGAGAAAATCTAACTGACTGTAATCAAATTGCAATGAGCTTAAATTGCCTCTTGACAGATTATCAGGTTACCCACCATCAGGTGTGATCAGAGTCAAGCGCTAATCTATCAGCAATAAAAAAAAGATCGACGCAGAGCAGAACTTCGTTTTATAATATGTAAAGTTTTATTCTAAATATGTAGAACGTTAAAAATGTATTAATTTAAAATTTTAATGCCAATTATAAAAGAAATCTTCACCGCGGTACCCTAAAAATGACGCAATGAAGCAACTTAGTACATTTTTCATTCATGGCTAATTTGAAAATGACTTTTTGCAGTCATACAAAGCATCGGCGCTTTGAACTTGCACAGAAAAAGAGAGCTTTTTACGGAAATACGCGTGAAAACATTACACTATTTTTCAATACCTACTATTAATTCAAACTCTCTCTTATTTACATATTTAATCTTTAATAAAGTACTTATTTATTGATCCACTGATATTGGAATACATTTTTAAAGTAGTACTGGATATATGTTAATAATAAAATTATAATAATAAAGCACTTTATTCACCAAATGTGCACAACAGAAACATTGATACCTGAAAGTAAATTATAGATAACAATAACTAAAATAAAAAAAATAATATCAAAATAACAACGCAAAGTCTATGCATGTTGGCAAAAATGTCATGGACTCAGCTATAAGCTGCTTTTCAGTCCACGCCTAATGCCAATAGTTAGATATTAATACAGATTTATTTTATATTATAATTTAACGGAAACTAAGAGTTATATTACACATAATTGTAAACTAAATAGATAAAACACAACCTAATAAAGTTTCCAGAAATGAAAGAAAGGAGAAAATAAATATATTTAGAATTAAAAAATATAAAACTTGTTCTTGTCTGCTAGAATGGCTATGATTTGCTTCTTAAATAAACTGCACTTAAACTATCCTTGCAAACAAAAAGTTAAAATTGAAATTAAATATGCGACAAAATTTAATGCCGAGCGTATACGAGATACCATCGCACGCAACAAAGGCACTAAAGTGTTCGCAAAAGATCTGTCTATCGGTCAGAGCCAGTTGACGCGGCTGAGGACTCATAACGGCGAACTCATTGCATCTGGACCTGAGATTCGGAGGGAGGTTGAGAGTTTCTATGGGCAGTTATACACATCGACCTGCAAGCCTATTGATAGTTTGGCTAAAGATCCTCGTGCCAAACTTACTCGACATTATACCGAAGATATCNGGATATATGTTAATAGTTAGATGTCAATACAAATTTATTTTATATTTTAATTTAATTTCCGAAACTAACAGTTATATTACACAAAATTGTAAACTAAATAGATAAAACACAAACTAATACAGAACTAAAACAGAAAGAAAAAAAAGGAGAAAATAAATATATTTAGAATTAAAAAATATAAAACTAGTTCTTATCTGCTAGAATGGCTATGATTTTCTTCTTAAATAAACTGCACTTAAGCTATCCTTGCAAACGCCGACATCGTCATTAATGGCATCCATAATTCAATTTTCTATACTGTGGGCGTTGGTGGGTAATGTTGGTGCAATCAAACACTTTATTAATTAACCTAGATTATAATGATCAATCACTTAATGTTCCCGATATCAATTTACACAAACTCAAATAGTTAGGAACGCGACAGTTTCAATAGTCGACCGCACCAGCGAAGCTTCACCCAAGAACTGGAGAGACATGTGCCGGATTATGACTTATTGACTCTGCCCCACGCCGATAGACAGATGGCGCCAGAGTTCCACAGACTGTAGCACTCCGACATGTACACCTTTTTTTTATCGAAACCCCATGTAGGTTTAGAGATTACTTTCTATTTAATGAGATTAAGAAGTTAGTTGAAGATGGTTATTTAACATGTTGTTCTCTATGTAAGTTCTATATAATCACCATAAATCAATGAAAATACAATCTAAAACGGTAACGCTCTATCTTGGTGAAAAAAACTAAAGAATTAATTGTCCTAATGTCTACCAAATTGACGTGCAATTATTATTGGTGGAAAACACTAGCTAACTAAAAACATCTGAAGTTTTTTAATGAAATCGAAATTTATTAAAAGAAAGATAATTGAAATATCGCACTATAATTTGTGGCTTCTTCTTCTTCTCATTTTAGATTCTTTAATTATCACCAGTTGTATATTAGAAAAAAATAGACAACAATACTTAGCGATTCAAAAGAGTTGTATACACCTTTTTTTACTGCTTATAGGTTAAGATTTAACTATAAACACACTTACTGGTAAGTGATAAAACAGTTGTAAGTGCGTTAATCTGGTTAGCAACAATTCACTTCTTATAGTTTCTACACAGCATCGCACCTTTCTTACTTTCTTTACTTAGCGGTACTGTTATGCTGGTAGGGTGGTAACTAGCCACGGCTAAACCCTCCCACCAGACTCAGGCGAATAAGAAAGTGCAATTTCCTTAATTAACCTAGAACCAGTGACTTCTGCTGGTAAAGGGCAGACGCATATAGGCAGAGTACAATCTAATAGTAAGAATTGAAAATACGCCTCGCATAATGTAACAACAGCAGAACCACAACTTGCACTCATTGCTAATTTGAAAGCGTCTTTTTTGTGGGTATTCAGAGAAAAATCTCAGCAGCTGTGCATATAGCCGTTTCCCTGCTCTTTGAAGTCTGAATACTGCGAAAATCGCATCAACCTTTCATGGAAATTACGCAGCAAAACGTACAATTTCATAGACGAACTTAAATCATGCCTTAATTATGTAAAAAATACAGATTAGGTGTAAGATAACTTTGTCACTGGTGTACAGAAAAGTTACATAAAATATAATATTTTATGTAACTTTTCTGTTTCAAATCAAAACACCGCCTATTTAGTTACAATACAATAAGTCCTGTAATTCATGTGTGCATTCTATGGAAAATCATACAAAATCTGGGAAAATAAATCCATTTTAAAAGTTTCCGAATCTCCTTAATAAAGTTAATAAACGATCATGTATATTTTTTGTCTCCAATGTGTTCTACTTCTATTATAAATTAAATAACCATTAAGTGTGTTTACCGCAAACCGTTAATCATGTTTTAACTATTTTTTGATCAATCTATAAAAGTCTAAGATAGTATATCTCTAACTTTTAAAGTTCTGGTCAATTTTCCGATAATCAAATTGGTCTCGCTTTGGTACAGACAAAGTTGCGCTGCTCAGCTAGCTCGTTTATACAAAGTGGAGTACAGAACTAGTAAAACATTAAAAACACCTAAATTCTGTTCGCTAAAATGCCTTTGAAATAGAATACATATTCTAGGAAAATCTCATCACCCTTTTACGAAATGACGCGTCAAAAGCTTCTAGGAATGCATGTGAGAAAACACTACGTAATTTTCACGCGAGAAACTAAAAAGAAAAGAAATTCGAAAGGCCCGATTTCCCTGTCCATTGTCGCTTGTATTTTTTTTCATCTTATTTAGCGCTTTGTCGGCGAGCCCTTTGAAGTTTACCCCCTCCCCGTGGGGTGTTACAAATTGCGTCACGCTCGTATTTTGTAGCGTAAACACGAACGCGTACTAAGTGTTTGTAACTCGATAATTTCAGTGAAAACGCGGGTAGTTTTAGAAAGTTAGTTTGCATTGTAAAATTGGGGAAATTCTCACATAACCCTAGGGCTATATGGTAAGTAGCAGTCTATTAACGTTAACGGTTTTTAAAACCACAGACCAACCAATAATCACATACTCAATTTAGTCTCAGGTTTCCTCACTTAACTTCTCTGAACGATAATCAGGTTAATCATAACCATCTTCATAAAGGTCTTATCAGAAAGCTAAACAAGCTTTTGCATAAACAACAGTTTTTAGAAGTGAGAATAGTTCCTTCTAATTATAAAAAGGAGTAAATGTAACTAGTTCTTGACTCCACTTATATAAAACATTACAGCGGGTATTTGCATTGGCAGAAAATTTGGACAAAGTCAATCAGGGAACACTATTCATTATCTATAACATTAGTTAACCGTTAATTAAACCCCTGCCAAAATTTATGCATCCGTTCCGGCGTTCACGTGATTTACTAAATCAACAATTGAATTGTAAAAAAAACTTCTATTACTCTTTTTTAATAAATTAGATGCTTAGATGGTTTGGGCTTCCTGGACCAAATCCAGGACGTCTTAAATAAGGGCCTGGTCAAGAGAACTCCAAACCGACGAATTTGTATGAAAGGTTTAATAAGAATGAAAGAAGCGAAGGAGAAAGGCAAGGAACGTGACAAGGTACGAGGTACGAGGTATCTGCTTACCCCTATGCTTAGTATGAATGTATATTAATAGGCAGGTTTGTTAGAATTTTCAAATACAGCTAATGTATATGTATAAACTTTAGCTTAAACAAATTTTCTTTAAAACCAGTGTGTATTTAAAATTTCTAGAATGCTTAATGGTAATTGATTGGACAGATTGTGGAAACTACGTTTTCTAATTTGTTTTGGATCTTAGGAGGCTTCGGCCTTGGCTAGTTAACACTTTAACAGCAAAGACATACGTCATGCAAAATAAGCGTTCCGGTTCGCTTGGATTTTTAATTATCTCATTTTAGGATAAAGCTTCCATCTTAAGGCTGTATCATCACCAACTGTCAGGTGAGATCACAGTCAAAGCTTAATTTGTTAGCAATAAATAAAACAAAACGGTACCCGTGGTAGGGGTTGTGTAATCTACGCGAATTTAGAGCAAACCGGGCGGCGGGAGATTTGACAAGTTGGTATGTCAACAGTCGCTGACACGCAGCTAAAGCTACTGGACGATTTTACGTGACATGAACAACGTTATATTAAAATTATATACGTTTATGGTAAATTGTATTAAGAAAATGTAAAATATCTTACGTATAATTTATTAATATGATAGTTTAATAATTTATTTAATTAAATCATGCAAAATTACATAGATTTTTGAAATAAAACTTCTTTGGGCACATGAGGTTAAAATTTTTACGGACGCGTGATTAGCGTCACGAAGATGTGCAGCTTTTTTATGCTAATTCATTTGAAGGTTAAGTAGTTTGAATATTTTCGAATAACATATGGCACTTTTATTTACAATTCGTAATTTCAGATTTCAATAAATTATTTGTATTAATTCTCGACACTTTTAATATTTTAATGACAATTCAATTCCTACCATATCTTCCTTTTTCCCTCTCTATATATGTTAAAAATTTGTTTGCCAAAGAAGATTCACTTCTGACATGTGTACTCTGTACACACGCACTTTTTTTTTACTTTTGTCCTAATTTGGCTTTAATATAAATGACTAAAAACTAACAGTGATCACATTTTAAAATTCGATTGCTCTTTTTGAAGTAAGACTATTCAGAATGCTCTGCAGCAGAACAATATTAAAACAATCTAAACAATAACGAGTGATGATCTTTCCCTGCGATTTATAATACATTAAAAAAGTGGTACATCTTCTAGTTATGCAAATAGAAAGTGACATAGTCGATTGGTTAATTATATTTATACTTTATTTTATGATCTTACAACAGTTATCTTATTGTATTTATTGTGTATATAAGGAGTATATAATGTTTATACCAGTTCATGGACTGAGTACTAATCATTCTTAAAAGGATACGTATATGTGTAAATAGAAAAGTAAGCCTCTATTGCTGCGGTTTGGAATTATTAGCCTTATTTAATATAACAACGTTTTTTGTTTACTATATTATACATTTTTCTAATAGCTTATTACATCGGAGTCTACATAGCTTGTCCTTTGAGAAATGCGTAGTATAATTCATAATCTTTTTTTGTGGCGTTGTGCGCTTTTTCTGTGGTTTTTGAATGACACAGAGCCGACACATTCGGCTATAGAACACTCAGTCAAAAGAAGGAAGAAGTGACAGAGCCACAGTCAACGCGTCATTTCTAATTTAGTGATAATACACAACTGACATTTCCATCGTTATCGTATTACGAACTACTGTAACAATATTCAAAATTGTAATAACTTTAATAGGTTTAAATTCCATAAAACGAAGAACAACCGCATCGCTATCGATCATCCAATAACTTGAAAAAAATAACTACATTTTCCATTCGATGAAAGATTCAAATCAATCTAGGGATTTATGTAATATTTTTTTTTGTTTTACAACAAAAATCTGGCACGGATCGCGGGTGCACAACAATCTGCTAGAATTCAGAGCGAAACGCGGCGACGGCGGGAGATTTGACAAGTTGGAATGTCAACACTCGCTGACACCCGCGCAATGGAGCAAATGTTTACACGCTTCACTAAAAATGTTCTTTATATTAAAAGATGAAACTATTATTGAATTATTGATTATCTTTAAAAACTATGCTTTTTCCCCATCGTATTTATAATATCATTACTGTTTATTTAAGTGACTTACGAAAAAAGGAGTGACGTTATTGAAATCATGTAATAAATGATAAATAGAGATAGGTATTCTTAGGGCTTCTATAGGTATTCTTGTTTGGGCTCGTAGAGAGAACGAATGAAAGGAGACTGACAACAAGGATTTATGAGTCAAGAGTGAATGGGAAAGTTGGGAGGGGAAGACCAAGGCGAACGTTCCTGGACCAAATCCAGGACTTTTTAAACAAGGGCCAGGTCAAGAGTACTCTAAGCTTGTATGAGAGGTTTATCGATAATGAAAGAAACGAAGGAGACATGCAAGGATCGTGGCAAGTGGAAGGACGTGGTCTCAGCCTACCCCTATGGGAATGAGGCGTTATGCTAAGTATATGATAACAGGTGCTGATAGAGTCTAATATGAAAGTGAACTTACCTAGTTAGAGAAAATTTATTGTTTATACCCAGACCAGATTTCAGTACAATCCCGTACCTTTCCTCGCAAAGCGAGTTTAATTTAAACAAAACCTCCCTAGTTTTCAAAAGAAAAAACAAATTAAACAACCATCAGACTTTAACGGCTGCTGCATCTCGTAAAATATAGGAAACCAATTAAAATGCCTAACAATAAAGGGGACAATAAATCATAATTTTCCACTCTAGTTCGGACGTTGGAATCAAACGAGATTAGTAGAGTAGGCAGAATATAAATCTAGTCGCCCTGTATTGCCAAATCGTGTCACTTTTACATAAATCATAAAAAAATATTTGGGAGCACTACACACGGGCGTTTGAGTCATTAAAATTTAGTACGATTTAACTGACTTGTGTTTCTATAGTTGTCGTAATTCTATCGTTTTTAGTCTTTACAAAAATTGCTGATAGCTTTAAAAAAATAATAATATGTGGTTTGTGTTTTTTATTCTTTATACCACACATAAAAATATATAATAAGAAAACGACATGCGGTCTTATCGCTATAGATAACCTTAAGGAAGGAGACAAAATCAAGGATACTTTACATATATATTTAAATATATAACAGATATTGTAAATATTTTTTTACATTTAATAGCATAAGGATTAATACAGAGGTAAGAATAATATGGTTTGATTAATGATCATTTTCGGCAGTTTTGTTAACTTTTAAAATGTACAAAAGTAGTTATAGAGGCAAAAGTAAAGTGGTTGGACATATAGTATCGTTGATTTTTTTTAAATATCAATACCTTCTATAATATTGTAGAACGTTTCTTTGTTCTTTTATCAATAGTTTCCGCAGGGCACTCGATGACAGGGTTTTTGTTTCATACCTTTGGTTACAATAATTGATATTTCTTAAAGATCCTTATTTTTTTTGAGATAGTATTATAGCCTATGTCGCTCAGTGAAAACGCAGCTTTCTAATTGTGAAAATAAAATTTATATAGGTCCAATAGCTTTTGTGCGAAAACGTTACAAACATACATACATATATACTTACATACAAAAACACAAATGTATAATATTAATTGAGATAATTAAATAAGCACTCTCATCGCGTATCAAGGCTTTATTCAGATATATTTAATGGTTTCTGAGTATTCTAGTTCATTCATGTTTGTATAATTACGAAAATATATCGTAAAATACTTGAGGACCGTGTGTCGCGCGATCATAATAAATCTAGTGTACATCTCTTCAAAGCGAAACTTTAAATATGCATAAAAGTGTCAAATAATAAAATTGATGGCGGTACACTACACTCGGAACGAATTTTAACGAATGATATACTTACAAAAGACGTTGAAAACAATTTGTAAAAATAAAACGCGAAGATTGAACGTACACTTAGAGTAAGCTATTTGTTTTCCATTACATTCCTACATAAATACAAAAACTGACCAACGTTTTTAATTTCAAAGAAACTAACTAGATTCTATTATACTACTTCTACTACTGTTTATTGTTTTCTACACATCTTAATCAATAACGAAGAAATATATAATACAAAACCATTAAAACCACATTATTTTCTCTTACAAAAATAATAGAGCAGCTTTATAATTCAATAAATCTTGTAACTAATCGGTTTGTATGCTTTTTAAGCCATGAAACTCTTTAGTTTTTATTTCGTTGATTTTTATCTTAAAAACATCACTTATCTTATATTGCCGAAGACATTAGAGTTAATTAAAATGTTTCTTTGTCATCATAATTATTACAGTTATAATTAAAACAAGATTTAGTATACAGAGAATTCGTAGGCGGAAGTTCTCGGAGCTTCTTACCAGTGCAGAGTAGCTGCGAGGGCCAGAGGGGAAACACGTGATGCCGATGAGGTCAGGAGAGTGAAGGTTCTTGTTAACGGAGCTTTGATCCAAATATGGAAGGACCTCGGGCCCCCCAGTAACTGGAGGGGCACTAGTAGGGGCACTCCGACCTCACTCGGAGCAATGGCTGGGCAGACGTCACGGATTGCTTTCCTACCGGCTGCAGTTGCTAACTGGTCATTGCTACCTCGGAAAATACCTGCACCAAATTGTGAATCGTCGACCACCTGCTACGAGTGTAGTGCTCCTGTAAATACAGCACACCGCACGGTGGCCGAATCTCCGCTTGGATACGTCAGCTTTATTTTCTAAAGTCGCTGATCGGTCCAGTCCTCTCCCTGACAAGTATTACAGATACAATTCTTGTCAGCGACCACGCCTGGATTGCTCTTGCCACCTTCTGCGAAACTATCATTTCGTTAAAGGAGGCACGGCAAAGAGAGAAGGCAAATGCAGTCGAGGCAAAGTACACGGTACTGAGGGGAGTAGGAAACAGGAGACGGAGGTTTATCCAACTCCTGTAGAGCATTTTTGTGCCAGCTTCATTCGTGGAGGCCAGGGTGGAATGCCACAACGAAACTGTGGTCCTTCCATTCACAAACGAAGAGAGCTCCGCTGGGTTTCAGCGGGTATTCTGGTACTACCGGAGAGTCCCACAATCCCATCTATCTCACAGGCGGGGTGCATAAATGCAGTTTCCTACAAGGAAAAAAATATACAAAGAATGCGTAAACACTTAACGCTTTCAAGATTACTTTTATTTGAAGTAAATTTAGTCTCATATAAGACTATTTTATTATATTAAAGTTCAAAGGTACTGTTTCGCCTTCATGATGATTGTCGGAAGTTTGCAGTAGTAATTATAAACTAGTTAACTTAGTATGTAAACAATAAAATTCTGTAACGACGAGACCTTGTGACGAAGTTAAGTGAGTTAGAGGCTATTTTTATGAAGAAAAGATAAAATTAAATCGATTTTAGCTCCCCATTAACCTATATATTACGCAAAACTTGACGTAGAAGAATAATTTGCACCAAATGATGCAACCAATGAGGCCAATGTGTTGACATTTAATAATTTTGTGCATATTGATATGATATAGTCCGTTACGTGGTAAATTTTGCAGTGGAAATGGCGTATAGTCATAAACCGTAAGGAGCCCATACACTAACAGTCCAGAGGCGGGTATAAACCCCTCAATCAATTGCATTAAGATCACACACAGTCATTTCCATTACAGTTTTCTTTATTGCTGACAAGTTAGCGCTTGACTGTAATCTCTCAAGTGTTGGCAAGTGATTATAAGTCTTATAAGTTAATTGAACTTTTAAATGTTGCTACGATACGAGGCGGTATCGTATCAGGATGCAAATTTTTTCAAATGCAAATCACGTCAACATCATCATAGTTTTTCAAGTATTTTCACACAAAATCAGCAGTAACTCATCTATATACACGTTATTATTTAAGAACCCTTATGGTGTATCGACAGGTTCATCCAAACAACCAGACACTGCAGAACTGTTAGTGTGCGGGACCCTTTATTCGCGTATTACAAACGAGGCTAGATTTACGACTATTAAAATTCACAAATAGCCCAATCCGTTCCAGTTTCGTCTTAAAGGCTAAAAATTCGAAAACGAGAACAAAGTTTTCGTCCCGTTCTCCCCGAGACATGCTTACGAGCTCTCAGATTTTATGGAGGCATAATAAAAACCGAAACTGGAAGCTTTTTTTAGATTAAACTGTACAAGATTAATTTTATGACAGAGCCAGAGTTGATGAGCCACAATAAAGCAATAGTTAAACGCTTTTGGGAATTCAAAGTGATAACTAACAGCGCTAAGTGACTAATGTTTGAAATATACTTGGCTAAAAAAGGTATGTGGTAGCTATTTAAGGGCCTGAAACTAGGCACAAGGTTTCTTATACCTATATATAAGGATAGATTTTTTTTATTGCTGACAGATTAGCGCTTGACTGTGATCTCACCTGATGGTAAGTGATGATACAGTCTAAGATGGAAGCGCGCTAATCTGTTAAGAGGCGATATACCCCTTACGGTTTCTACACAGCATCGTACCGGAACACAAATCTCTTTGTTTGGCGGTACGTTTTTGCTGGTAGGGTGGTAACTAGCCACGGCCGAAGCCTCCCACCAGTCCAGACTCAGACAAATTAGAAAAAACAATTTCCTAAATTCGTCCTACCGGGGATCGAACCCGGGACCTCCGCTAGCAAAGCGAATACTCGCACCACTGCGCCAGCGAGGCCGTCAAAAGATAGATGGCGCGAGGAGGGATATTAGATCCACCAACCTGCTTTGTCGGAATCTTTAAGGCTTTGCTTCTTCTATATGCAAGCTTTTTCACAAAATATTCCTTTATCGTAAAGTACAATAACAAATTCTCAAAAACACCATCTTGCCAAGACTGGTACATAAGTTGACTATCTCGCTTGTCACATAATGGTACCACTACTCGTTTTG
Source organism: Elymnias hypermnestra (assembly GCA_015832385.1). Lineage (NCBI taxonomy): Eukaryota > Metazoa > Arthropoda > Insecta > Lepidoptera > Nymphalidae > Elymnias > Elymnias hypermnestra. The sequence goes on along the minus strand of JACTOM010000079.1, from coordinate 2,968,079 downwards.
CTAATATCAATCCCGGAATTAATTATTGGCATGTGAAAATTTGCCATTTAGTTATTATTGAACTGCCTCATTGGTCTAGTGGTTAGCATGTTCGACTACAGACATGAGGTCCTGGGTTCGAGTCCCGGGTCGGGCCAATTCAAAAATCAATATTGAGTTTTCTATTAAGATTTTCTCAATATTTGCCCGAAGTTGGGAAGTTGGCGGTGTGATCCACCCCCGTGCCTCGGAGAGCACGTTAAGCCGTCGGTCCTGCGCCTGATCTCTCCGGTTGTGTCGGATTCCCGTCACATCGGAATATGAGAGTGAAGGAATAGAGAGTGCACTTGTGTACTATACCTGCCAATCCGCAGTGGAGCAGCGTGGTGGGTCTATGCTCTAAAAACCCTCGCTCCTCGGAGTGAGGAGGCCTGTGCCCAGCAGTGGGACGTTAAAGGGCTGCTACTTACTTACTTACTTTTTACTTAGTTATTATTGATCTGGTTCTGAACTAGGTTGACGCTTCGGTTTTAGCTAATTATCACCCTGGCAACATAAACAAATTACTTTTTGGTAAAATGATGAGTAGATATGATTCAGAGGTAAATTATCTCTGACCAAGATTACCATCTGACTGAATAGTCACTTAAAAGCAGGAGAGATTACAAAAAGCTATTGGCGTGAATTTTGGCAGAGTCTTAGCGCGAAGTAGATGCTCACTATCAAAAGCTTTGTCCATATTCACAGCTAGTATATATATAAATTGTATTCCCTATAAATTACATGTACATGACAGGTCTCACAAGAACTTTACCTGTGTCCATATTTCTACAATATTGCTGCAATAAAAAAAACTAAAGCGACAGCACCGTCCCGCCTTGGATGACTCGTTTAATTTACTAATTGGTCATTATTTTTCCACATAACGACCCAATTAGGTCCAATCAATCCCCGGTACAATTTAATATTAAACATAATGCATTAAGTATATGACAGAAACGTAGAATTTACAACATTTGATATGGTTTGGAGGAAAACTTGATCATTAGAAACTGGTCCAATAGGAAATGGCTTTTATAGCTGGACGGGGATAAATTAACATTTGAAATACTTTCTATACATAATCAGTGGGAATGTATCTTTTATGATACCGTGGACAACATTTTTTTTATTATGATTGCATAACAATTATTTCCCAAGACTATCAATTCATTTATAAATATACCATTATAGGAAGATGGACACTCAACAAGTAGGGCTGTGCCTGAGACAGAGAGAGAGATTTATACATCACCAAATCAAAAATAATGATTTTATAATAATCGGAGTGATGACTGTTTCCTGAGAAACAAATAAATCTAGTTGAGAATCCAGGGAGTGATTATATTAGAGGCAGCTCAAAAGAAATGGAAAATAAATGAATTTGTACGATTTCATAAGATTATTTTATTATTAATCAATTCTTTGAGAAATATATCATTATACGAAAATGCAAATAGAAAGAAAGTTTTTTACGTAACATATCATGAATAAGGAGATCCATAATGATTTTATAATAATTTCCCAAATAAAGTGAATTGTAATTAATTAATTGCGGTATCTGTTTACAATGGTTAACATAAGAAAATTTAGAGGGAACTTATACGGATATGTGGGTTCTTCTCATAACAGGCTGCAAAGGAACCCTCGTAATTTGATAATTTCAGGTCGTCCTTTTATACCATCATTTCTTGTATATTTTATGAAAGAAAATATCCTAAAGTGCTGTTATAAAGGATTATGAGTGCTTTGATTTACTTTTAACAATACATAAACTAAACTAAACATTATTTATGACTCAACTTATTTTTAAAAGATCTAAAATACAGAACTAATCACGTAAACATTTAAGAGACAAAGTCAGAAATGATACACAATAGGATTACGTAAATTTTATCCCACAATAATTATATTAGTTAATTCCTTTCTAGGAAATCTATAAGAAACTAATTCACGACACTAATAAGTGGAGATCAGATCATAATTATTAGTTAAGATTATAAAATTTTGTTATTGAAACTACTTCTGAGGTTCACTTTTTAATAGTCCCGTGAGAAAGCATAGTCAATCAGTGGGCTATGGAGTTTTATACGTGATCAAATCAAGAATGAATAGACACGTAAGAAAGCTTGAATAAATGAAAATTCCCAGGGCATTGCCCAGTGAAATTCATAGCTTTCATTAATGTGTGTATCCTAATCTTCATTATTTACATTTTACACTCTGTGGTCATATATGGAACGGTGTGGTATAAAAGAAGATGTAGAGTGAATGGGAAAGTTGGAAGGGGAAGACCAAGGCGAACCTTCCTGGACCCTACCCAGGACATTTTAAATAAGGGCCAGTTCAAGAGTACTCTTAACCGACTAATTTGTATGAAAGGTTTAATGAGAATGAAAGAAGCGAAGGAGATATGCAAAGATCGTGGCAAGTGGAAGGACGTGGTCTCTGCCTACTCCTACGGGAATGAGGCGTGATGCTATGTGTGTATGTATGGTGATATATTTCCTTAATCGAAAACCAATGACGACAATGAGCTCTTGCTGGACAGCAAAGTTGGTTATATGCTCAGCAGCGAAATTGGCTGAAGAGCGCTCACTTCCTTGCGTGAGAACATCATCTTGCAAAAGGAAGCATCAGAGAGGGGCAGGGAAGACCCAGCTGAGGTTACCTCTGTCCGAAGTAGGAGACCGGTTGTCAGAGGACGTGCTTTTGCAAGTCTTCTATCCATTTGATTACTTCTGGCAGTTGATGTCCGGTGTTCCACAACAATGTGTCCACATCAAACTTCTGGTCCCACAGCATAGTGCTGGGCTTTAGTGGGTATCCTGTTCTGCAGCGAATGCCACATTCTGGATTGGAGGTATAACTTTCAGCCAAGGTGCATTTCACAGCGAAAATAAGGCCCTCGTCGTCTGAAGGCGAAAAAGCTGAGCAATAGACCAACGGGTCAGTAATTACGTCATTACGGCGGAAACAGCAATAAATAGGATGGATTTCATATTTTCTCCCTAAAGTTTAGAGCGGGCTTGCTGATTCCGAATTGGTGATATGATAATAAAACACCGTATGCGCGCACGTCGACACACACATAAATCGTTTCTTTCAAGACCATTCTGCGTTGGGAAAACGTTGACTTACGAATGAGTTAGAACTACCTTATCTAATGTCAGCTACACCACTCGTGTAATATCCTATCTCTAAAAAATATGAAGAAATCCGTAGAAAGTCATTGTTATACTTTATTTAATCGGTAATACCTGTCTCGTTGTGAGTTTAATGGTCTAAAAACCGTCCTCGCGTTATTATCTTTATAATGTGCTAAATTTAGAGCATATCAAAATCTATAGCAGACATAGGTACTTATTAGATTGTAATGCTATAAAAATAACACATGTGTCCATCGTTTTATTTATAAATGCTTAAAGCCTCAAATATTTGTGTAGATAAAATTTTTAAAATATATTATTATAAATAATATGCTACACTAGATGAAGCACACTTGTGTATTATGCCTGTCTCTACTCTAGAAAACCTCCTATGAACGAGGACTCCTGTGCCCAGCAGTGTCATTGGACTGCTACTTTACCTACACACATAACACGAATGTTTGGAAAGGGGACATTTACGCTATTAAATTTGATATGCAAATATATAGCTCATGTAATGTAATTTATGATGCGAGATTGTGTCTCAAAGGACCAGACTAGCTGTATATGGAGAAGTATTGAAGTTGGGTATGGCAGAAGAAGCATAAAAGTAAAATAAACGCGGTAGAGGTGAGAGCGTTGAGAAGTATGAGTGGATTGAAACTGAATGACAAAGTAGGAAATAGTGTGATAAGAGAACGTTGTGGTATAGAAGAAGATTTAGTGACTAAAATTGAGAAAAGTATGCTTAGATGGCTTGGGCACGTAGGGAGAATAAATTGAGACTGTCAAAAAGGATTTATGAGTCAAGAGTGAATGCGAAAGTTGGCAGGGGAAGACCAAGGGGAACGAGTAATGCAAGGATATGGGAACGAGGCGTGATGCTATGTATGTCTGTAATGTAATGTATATAATTTTGGTAGTGTTGAAAATGATGGATGGCTGTTTCCCTCGTGTTCTTTCTAACAGTATTGTCGTTTTCGTGTATATTGTGACATCGCTTATTAATTCCGCGTCGGTCTACGCCCTCGTAGGTCTGCGGCGCGCGTATTTCGGAACCGTTTGATCTCGCCGCCCGCTTTAATGAGGCGGGCAGTATAGACGGTAACTAGTTCGGATTGTACTCTGTCTACTGTCTGATTTGTTGACTTTTCGAGTGCTGACAAGAATTTTGAACAGATTTTGAGGATCCAGTTGACCTATGATCTCATTGGAGAACGAAAAAATATACGTATACGGTTACGAAAGAGCAGACTACGAAATGAAGTAGATACGTCGTCGTAAAAAACTTAAAATGTTTAAAATACGTTTAAAAATAAAGGTTAAACGGGATAATTTAATACCAGTATGAATGTGAAGCAGTATTAATCGCAAAGACGCGTATTACAGAGAATTATGAATATATGTCTTTGTCTTTTAAATAGTTTCGTTTATTGTTATATATTGTGTGTATAATCACACAATCTCAAAGGTTTGTTACAAAAGTTTGTCCTTAACAAAGCAGAATCCAGAGTAATCTATAAATACATAACAAATCAGTCAAAATGGCGTTTTAGCGGGAAAGTTTCTCAATGAAGATTTATAAATTTAACTTTGCTCCACTGCAAAATTATAAAATTATATCTTTTGAATTGTGTCACTATGTGATGATCAACTGGGAAAGGGAGTCGATGACAGGGATCTCTTTTAGAGAGACTAATATTTTGTTGAACGAGACAAATGTGAGGTGGAGGACGCTCCTCTTCTCCAGCTTAAGAGATTGAGAGGCAGATGGCGTAGGTTTGTGCTTAAGTATCCCTTCCCAAGATTTCTACAGGAGTTATCTAGAGTCTGTACACTGAATTGACACGCCAGGGTAGATTGTTTCCCTCCTGACGTGGAAAATATCACTAGGTTTAATTGGGTATTCTGGCATGCCAACGAGTCTCACAGTTAAAATTGGAGTTCCGATCATAGTGCGTAAAGGCCTTTCCCAGCGTGAGAATAATCGTTATCATCTAAGGCCTTTCAAAATAACATCACAGATGTGTATACCCTTACACAATTAAAAAAAACGATTAACCTAATGTATTACGCTTGTCATTTGCGTTCGAGCCAAACGATAATTGAATATAAGAGATGTAATCATAAATTAGTAATGAAAAACGAGTTTATGAAACCCGAACAGGGAAAACCTTTTTATCTTTTAATAAAGCCGCGGATTGTGCCGGCAAGATTGCATTTTTATCAATTATTGTCATTTTCACCCACTCGCTGACGCACGCGCTGAATAAATATGCCAAAAATGTGCGTCACGATGCGCTGTTTGATAGTTCATTTTTATTATTATATGATTTAGATTGCTAAGTTATGAACTGTTTTTATTTTAATAAGTGCATGTAATATCAAGAAACATATTCGCCACGGGACGAAGCAAATGTGACACATTGAAATGTTCAAGGTTCAAGGTTACATGTATCGAAGTGTCTTTTCTTTTTTCGAAGGGGAAATCTTTATAAGAAACCCGACCTTTTCGGGGGATAAATGTGGTATTTTCCACTAAAATCCCCCCGGTGGCCTACCTCTACGTATAACGAAGAGGTCCAGAATCTCCGGAAAATTCATCGGGGTCTCCGCCACGTTGTGGTTTTTAAAATCCTCCTATTAGGCGATATCTCTTACTGGCAATAGGTGTTGAAGACGACGGATTAAGACCACATTAACCTGCCGTCTTCCTGGAGTCGTATGTGTGCTAAGAAAACGGCCACAGCCCCCCTGCGACCGCTCGCGACTCCAGGATGCCACTATCAGGGATATGTAATGTCTGTCTTTCAACAGGCTGGCCCCGGTTCTTGCCGTCTCCGGGAGCTAGTGGCTCTTTCCCGCTCTCGCTCAGCTCTCTCCTTCTTGCCCATGACGGAGATTGCACAGAAGGAGACCATCGCCTTCCAAGAAACCTCAATCGCCAGCATCTTCTCCATAACGATTGGTAGGGAGAGTTCGTTTCCAAATTCGCTGGCCAATTGATGCCGTTCTGAGGTTCATGCTGGGCACTCTTCCAAGGTGTGTTGGGCGTCATCCTGTTCCCATCCGCAGTGGTGACATTGAGGCGTTTGCTCTCGTCCTCGTCCGTCCGACACAGACTCTCTTCGAAGCAACCGTGTCTCGTGAGTATCTGTGTCAGCCGGAAGGTTACACTTCCCCACCTCCTTTCCAGCCAGGCCTTTGTGTAAAATCGTAGTGTCTACTACGATAACAGGGTATACACTAGGGGTAGATGTGACGAAAGAGATGGTGGAAGGCGACGTGCCGACGCTTTACCACGACATGTGTCAGTCTCACGCGCCGCTATAAGTATTTCGTAAAAAGTACGTAAGCTGTACGTTTTGATGTTTGCTGAGCACAAGACTCCTTATTTAAAGAAGAAATATTTTTTTAGAGCATAGGCACACCACGGTGCTCCATTGCGGGTAGGCAGGTCAAACATAGCTTAGGATTACTTCCGGGTTGCAGGTTTCCTTACGATGTTCTTCTTCACCGAAAAGCACAATAACGGACTAGAAAGAACAATCGAGCACCAAAGTTTATTTTTTTATAAAACTTAGTGCTACATGTGCAGGGCTGGACTCGCGGCTTTTCTAAACGCAATTCACGTGCCGTATCACTGAGTGGTGATGGCTCGAATATATATTCTACATTTCTTGACTTGAATTTCCATTTAAGATATTATTTTACAAGAGCATCCAAATGTAAATAAATAAATAGAAATATGAACTCATTTTGAAAACAAATGTAGGGTAGTTGTATAATATTTCGACTTAGTTGACGTATGTGATTTTTATCTTTAATTAAAACATAGGAACATATATTAGTGGATACAAACATTTTTCCCATTTATTTGACTTCATTGCACAAATACAAAAAGAAAGAAACAAACTTACAAAGATTTACGCCAATAGGCGTACAAAGGCGGTCTTATTGCTATAAGCAATCTCTTCCAGACAACCTTTGAATACAGTCACTAAATAAGGTAACAAACATAAAAAAAAAATACAGACGAATTGATAACCTCTTCATTTTTTTGAAGTCGGTTAAAAATAAGTATGGGATGATACAAATTAAGATATTTGTGAGGAGTAAAAAAATTTACAAAGCAAAATAAATAAATATATATATATATATATATATATATATATATATATATATATATATATAATATATTATATACAATATACAAACATATATATATACTAAAAGTGCAATATAGTAAAATAAAAGTGCAAAATAGTAGTAGTATAAACGACGTTCAAAAATTGGGAGTGAGTTTCAAATTCCACAGTCTTTATGTAAGCAATTGTTAATAATCCAATAATTTTACAGAAAAAGGAAACGATTACAAAATAGCAATAATTCATGTGAAAGAGATAAAGGAAAAATAGATTTTTTATTCAATTAGTACAACAAATCTCAAACCGATAAAGATTTTCTCAAACGTTTACAAGTAAAGCTGGTTTTCAGCTGAACACTTAAAACCTCTAAAAAGGTTGCTAAGCGAAAACAGACAAAGACACCGATGTACAGTAGTTCACAATAAGAATACGTAAAAAACAGTTTATCTGCAAAAAAAATTCTAACGCCATCATAAAATAAGACTAAGAACAAAAACCGTATGTCCTCAGTATGAATGGGCATTGCATCCTCTGAAAATGTATGACACATTGAAAAGAATCCTACAAGCGATAAAAAGGCTACATTTAAAAAATCCTATGCTAAAACGGTTTTCATGCCGCTATCACGAAAATATATTACAACAAACGTGTATCTCGCAAATTGTGAACCCGTTTTACAATCGTAATAGACCATCCGGATAAACTGACATTCAAAAAATTCGACACTGAGAAATGAACAGCACAAAACAATCCGCAATACGCCGGGTGAACCGTAACATTTACCGAAAAAAAAAGGCGAGGAGAGAGAGAAATAAATAAATAGAAATAGCGCGACTTTTCATTTTGTCGGGGAAAAGCGAACAATGGGCGGGAAAAAAGCGGGGAAAATTGCGCGTCACTCTGCCGTACCAATTTGTCAAACGGTCGCCGCAAGATGGCGTCGGCGGATGCGCGCCAACATGGCGGCTTCCGGCGGGGTTTAATTAAAAATGCGTTCATTTTAGTCTCGTTTAGGGGGCGTTAGGCGAATTGTTTAACTAGTTTTTAATTGTAATGCCATTACTGTTAGAGGTAAATTGTTTTGTGAAAACGTATATTAGTACAACTGGAGGGAATTCTTTTTTTGTTCTACCTCCATTTCAGCTGAGATTAAACTCGTAGAGGGCACAATCAAAGTGCCGTCACATATGTTGAGTACCCACAGTAGATTTGTGGCAATGATGTGTAATTTGAATGCTCTTTACTTCAACATGGCTACAATGAAAGTTATTATTGCAGGCGTTAATGCGTCATTAATTTCTCGCATAATCTTGTTTGCTATCGTTTGTGCCTTTATGCTTTATGTCCTTCGTTATAACAACTAGTGGAAGAGTGTTTTCCTTAACAATCCTTAACAATCCAATTTGACAGAAAGCTAGATCAATGTATGCTGCGTAACTACAATATAGTGCTGTGATTCGATGTTTATTTAAAGAACGAATTTAATGAATAAAGTTGATTTAGCAATATCTTAACTGAGTAATAAATGTATTGGTGAAATATTTCATGAAGTGCATTAATAGAATGTATAACAAGTTAAAATATGTTTGCGTCATGATATTAGTTTTTGTATTGACTAAGTTAGGCGGCGCGAACGATGACGAATGATGACGATTGTTCGGCGAGTACGACAGTCGTAGTTTTGATATTAAGTGGAGCGTTAAGAAAGTATTAATGTTTGAGTTTAATGTTTAATAGAAATACGTGTTAATAGAAAAACCTCAACAATAGAAGTTTTATAAAATTTTGTTTAACGACGATAAATTACTAGTAAATACATAAATTTAGACTGCATGGTTCGATTTAAGACTGAAGTATTATTCCACTTACTTAGATATCAAATAGGCATTGATCTGACTGTAAAAATCTATAAATAATATGATACACCAGTGAAAACTCGACATTTCTATTCTATATTCATAAAGTTATATAATTTATATGATGTACAAATTTAAGTCAATAAATCATTGTAAGTAAGGTATAACTTACTCGGTTCCTTATTAAACAGAGCCTACACTACTACATCACGAGCGTGACGACTCAGTCTCATTCATCAAAAAAATATAAGACACACGAGCGTCTGAAGAAGGTTTTACATAAAAAAATGTAAATAAACGCTATCGATACTGTACGATATCGATTCTGTACGATATCTATACTATATCAAATCGATACTATACGATATCGATACGATTACTATAATGTGGGCTGTCACTCGTACCATACAGACATTTTTAAGCCACGTACTATGAGGTTAAGTATACCTTTAGGTCAATGTAGTATAAATATGGTTAAGTATACACAATTTAAACAGAAAAACCTACGCATCACCCGTATGTCGTTAAACTACTCGTTCAAGTTTAAACATTCGTCGTACACTCGACATATTATAACTAAAGGAGTGAAATCTAATTGAGATGTGTCTGGTATATGTCGGGACTACTGTTAGACGTTATTAGAAAAGATAATTAACAATTAGTGTAAATGAACTGTTGATTTAATGAAATCTTATTTAATAACGCTTGGGTTTTCTCGACAATATACCTTTTAGTAGAGTATAGACTATAGACTTTTGTCTGTTTTATAAATCTACATGGTCATATTAAGAAAAAAACGTAAGTAGTATTAATGTCCCGCAGGTTTTAGAACTTAGATCCACCGCAATGCTCCTCTGCAGGTTTGTCAGGTTCACTCTCTATTCCTTCAGTCTCATAATCCAATGTGACTGAAATCCGATACGACCGGAGAGAGATTAAGCGCAGGACCGACGGCTTAACGTGCTCTTCGAAGCACGGGGGTGGAGTTTACCGCCAACTTCCCAACTTCGGGCAAATATTTGCGAAAATCTTAATAGAAAACTCAATATTTTTGAATTTTCTCGACCCAGGGTTCAGGGCCTGCAGTATATAATCATAAGCGACTTGTAATTGCAGATTTCATCTCCAATAATTAACTAGTATATTTCCAATTGTAATTTAAACACAAATCGCGATATCCATTCATCGGATGAAAATTGAAAAGAGGTACGCAATCAAAGCGATAAAAGCGAAATTGCCAACGGAATCGGAACCGATGATTGGTTTCGTACCGAAAAGCAAAATAAGAAGCCAGTGGAAACAATTAAAAAAAACAATAAGTGATAACTCATTCACGGCTAATGGCCCCATTGTTTCGCTCGGCTTTCGTTCTCCATTCCCAAGGCTCAATTTTTTTCCACTGTGCGACCGTAGCGGCGTAAACACGGCGACTCAAATGTAATCACGGACGTACAATTTTCAGATTACGTATTATATCGTTTCCTGTTATATTTTAATTAACAGTATACCACAACCATAGTATTTAATTACATATAATGGAAGTACTTTATTAAATATTTCGTATAAGCTTGTATGTGTCATGTTTGTAATTCTAATTTTAGAGGAATGGGATATTGATAGCATCACACCTTATTCCCATAGGGAGAGACCACGTCCTTCCACTGGCCACGATCCTTGCATATATCCTTCGCTTCTTTCATTCTCATTAAACCTTTCATAAAAGTTTGTCCTGGATTTGGTCCAGAAACATTCGCCTTGGTCTTCCCTTTCCAACTTTTCATTTCACTCTTGAGTCATAAATCCTTTTTGTCAGTCTCCTTTCATTCACTCTCTACGTGCCCAAACCATATAAGCATACCTTTCTCAATTTTAGTCAACTATTTCTTACTTTGTCAATCAGTTTCAACCCACTCATACTTCTCAACGCTCTCATCTCTACCTAGTTTGCTTTTATGCTTCTTCTGCTTTACCCAAATTTCATGGTACATACGCGGTGCCACCAACACTCCTCCATGCACACATAAATATACATTTTTGAAGAAAAACTTCTTTAAGCTCGCTTAACTCAGGTTAAGGCGAACAGACTTGAAACTTGGTCTAAAGCAATATAATTTTTTCTATTAATAATATATATTTTTTTTGTCACCACGGTACTTAGATTCATTGACTACATACTATATGTAAGGGATCATCGTTATATATACATCTATTTTTAACCTTTTTTACATTTTTAAATGTCAAGGTCACACAAGGTCAACTTAGAAGACAGACACGTGGTAAGCTGCTAAAGTCAATCTGTTGACCAACTAAATAATGTCCAACAATTATAACTTTAGATTTTATAATTTTTGGTTGCTATGAGGAGTTTTTCTGGTCTCATGAACAATTTTGGATTCGCGGGTTATTACGTGATTGCTTTTCATTGTCGATGTATTGAGTCTCATTTGGATAAGTGTGCTCATTTGCCTTAAAACTTTTTAAAATGGAAATTACATTTCTAAACTGCTTTCAAAGTATAAATAATAAATTAGTACGTAATTTCAAAATTAATTTATGCTTAATCACGTAATGATATGTAATGATAAATGATAAGTTATAAAACGATTCTTAGTAAGGAGTTTAGTCAAAATTATCCATAAATTGTAGGTCATAATAAATTTGTTAGATTAATATAAAAAAAGTTAAACTTCTTTGGAAGGAGGGAAAAAGGAAGACATGTTAGGAATTTAATTACCATTAAAGTATTACCATTAAAAGTGTCGAATATTAATACTATTAAATAATTAATTGAAATCTCAAATGACGAATTGTAAATGACGAGTGGCAAATTAAAATGCCACATGTTATTTGTAAATATTAAAACTAGCTAACTATCAAACGAATGAGGATAAACAACGCTGCACATATTCGTGACGCTTTCGTGAAAGTTTTACCCTTGTGCGCTTAAAATGTTAATGCTATCCATAAGTACTAAATCACTTGACCTCCCGCAGGATCATTAACTATACGAAATGTCCCATGCACCCCCATACCACAATGGAAATGCATGTCAACGTACGAAAACAGCGGCGTTTACAATACGAATAATAGAAAAATACCCTCGTATTAAAAAACAAGTGGGAATCACAATGGGGATCGAACTTGGGCCCTTGCGTTGCACTCCAAGTTAGGGTTGTCCGTGACTTGAATTTTTAATAGGTTTTTTTTCTCAAACGTGTTTGTTTAGTTGTGTTCCGGTATGGGCGTAGGTGTTTTCAGTGTATGACAGGAATAAACAGTATTGTGTCGTCTACATTTTGAGATGTCATCTATACATATAAAACTTTGGAGAGGGCAGAGAGCCACTAGATTTCGTAATAAACGCGCTGTATTAAACTTGGTGTGGTTATTTGAAGTATCTATTTCAAGTTTGATACAAGCTATTTAAAATTTTGTCATATTTTTTATATATTTATACTACGTAAATTATCTCCTAAATACTATAATTATCTTAGCCAAGTATACAACACACACACTCACGCACACACACACACACACACTCACACACACACACTCGCACGTTCATATGTCCACATTGTATTCAAACAATTAACATAAGTTAAATTATTTTTGTTTTATTTTATCTTAATTTGGTGATAACTTTAAGAGTTCCAATAATATAACAGGAAGGGGCTGACCCCCCAAGACACAGGTACTCCTAGTTTGGGGGTAGTATTAATAAACTATGTAATTTTTGGGAAGAATAAAGATTATTATTATAACATTACACGCACGCCCGTTTACGCGAATATATATAAGTATTTATATTACATGCAGATAGACTTATAATGATAACTTGTATAGAGATATAAAATAATACATAAATAAATATGACGGGCGGAAGATACACCCCGGCAGGGAGACCAGACGGTGGTCGGGGCTGCAGGCTGAGAAACCGCCGGACTATCCTAGCTAAGTCCAGCAACACCGCCTTCTGCATCCTTGCTGCAAGCGAACTGCCACGGAATCCCAGTCATCTCAGATGGTGAGCGAGACTGACTGGTATCAGTCATGACTGTATTATTATTATTATTAGCTATTTGATCATGTTTATTTCTTCTTTTAGAAGTGATACTTCTTTAATGAGGGTAAAATTTACACGGATGAAACGCGTGATTAGCGTCACGTCAGATTTTTTTATGCTAACTCTTTTGAAGGTAAGGCAGTTTTAATATTGACAAAAACACGTGACTTTTTATTAACAATTCGTCATTTTTCAATAAATTATTTGTATTAATTTTCAACACTTTTAATATTTTAATGACAGTTAAATTTATTGTAATCACACATCTTCCCTTTTGCCTCCCTCTAAGTCTCGGAAATGTAAAGTTTTATAATTGTATAAATATGAACAAGACTTAAAAATAGTTTACCAAAGAAGTTTCTCTTCTGATATGTGTACTTGGCACACACGCACTTTGTTTGGGTGGCTCTACTTATTGGTAGCTGGCCATCAATTCTGCAGCAGTCTCAAAGCCCGTCTATTACGTGACGTTACACAGCCATGGTTTCCTTCCTTCCATCCTTCTGACAAACCTTTTTTCTTTGAATGTTATCCATAATGATAGCTAGAGAACGCTCGATGATGACGCAACACGTGACCCAGGCTAAATACACTCAAATTTATGCTCATGTTTAACTTAATATTATGTAAAATGATGTTTTATAGAAGGTATTTGTCAAAATGTTTATCTTCAAACTAGCTGACTCACTTGAATTCGTCTAAGTACACTTTAATGAGGGATTTAAAGTATTCGTCATCAATTTTATACGGTTTAGAAAAAAATATTTATTTATAAATTAAAATACAAACTTTATAGACTTTGAATTAAACCGATGTATCCCAAACCGGGGATATTAGAAAGGTAATAAAGCAAAAATGGTTTTAGATTACGCATTGTAATCGCTTTGATTACATTTTCCCGATTTTTAAATATTTTTCATTAAAGCACCACTTTATGCTGTAGTCATTAGCCGTCCTTGATAAATAGGCTATTCAATTCCAACTAACAGTTCCTGAGATAAACGCGATCAACCAAACAAATGGTCTGTTTAAATTTATTTTCTATGTCTATAAGAATTCCCTGTCACAGTGTTAACCAATGATGAATTCCGCAATTATTCAACCCTTTTTCGCGAATTAATTTATTATTTTAAGCCGTAAGATTCGTTAAGTATGAGTTTCATTGTAGATAGATATATCTGAACTAATATAAAGAAACATTTGTGTTTTTGTACATAAGTATGAATCTTTGTAACATTTTCACACAAAAACTACTGGGCCGATTCGAAATTTTTTTTCACCTTTACAAAGCTGTATTTCCACTAAGCTACATAGGCTATGTTACTTACAAAAAAAAAATAGGGGTCCCTAAGAAAAATTCATTAATGTAAGCCAAGGTGTCAAACAAAAAATCTGCGGAAACTATTGATGATAGAACAAAAAATTATTCTACAATATTATAGAACGTATTAATATCTATAAAAAATTCCGCGATATAATATATCCAACTACTGCAGTAGTAATAAAAAGGTCGACAGCAATGAAACCACACCTCTCGTGTTAATTCTTATCCCATTAAATGGTATTTCATTAAAGGCCATTTCAATAAAAGGCCTTTTTAAATTATATAAATAGGACATTTCATTCAAAAGATATATCGAATTTAAAAACCTACGTACGTGCGTGAAATCGCGGGGCATTGCTAGTCCCTAATAAATTTGTTACAACTAACCGTTATGCTTCAACCCTACAATCGACCCCATATCCCTCGGAAAGGATCGAGTGTATCAATAGTTGTCGGATTTGTTTGAATTTGGTCTTATTAATTAACCAAATAAAATACTAAAGGGCTGCCCACTCGATACACCCTATATTAATTAAATACTATAATGTCGTTGACTGTACCTGAATTGTCGATTGAATAGACAAATGGGAGCAAAAAAATTACATTGTAATTTCTGCCTCAATAATATGCAACGCTCTGATGAATGTGAAGGCTTCGCTGGTGCATTTAGGAAATGGCATTGTCTAATTTGTCTGAGTCTGGACTGGTGGGAGGCTTCGGCCTTGGCTATTTACCAATCTACCAGCGAAGGCGTATGAAGTAAGACATTTGTGTTCCGGAGCGATGCTGTGAAGAAACCATACGAGAAAAATTACCTCTTACCAAATTAGCACGCTTCCATCTTTCGATCAGGTGAGATCACACTAACCGCAATAAAAAACGTCTCGTCCAAAGCCTAATTCTGATGTAATTAAATTTGCTCGATGATATCGCAATATATATTAAATAATATCTTATATATCTGTGAATTCTCCTAAACAGCAAAGAAAGTGAAATACACGATTTTAATACAAGAAATAAAAACAAACTTGTAATCCCATATTTTAGAGTGAAGAAGTTTCAGAAATCATTTGTCGGGTTGAGCATATTCATTTATAATAAGAAATCGCAATCAGTTCTAGTTTTGCCTCCTCATAGTTTTAAGGAATATGTCAAAATGTTCCCTCTGTTTTTTAAGAAGGTAATATAGGCTATGTTACTCAGTGAAATGCAGCTTTCTATTGGTGAAAAAGTTTTATTAATCAGTGCAGTGAATTTTGTGTGAAAACGTAACAAATATACTTACCTATAAAAACATAAAATGTTTCCTCTTTATAATATTAGTTTGGACTACATAAGTAGAGCTACAGGCTAAAACTAATCTCACATAACCCAAGTTCGCTAATACATCACGCCCAACTGGTTTCGTAGCTAAATCGCTCCACCCTGAGGCACACGTTAAACTGTAGTAATGTCTTTATAACCAGTAGCCCGAGGCATTCTTCGAGCACGTCCAATTACATGTAACCGCCAATTAGGAAATGGCGCCCGACGTGGGACCGTGCCTTTGAATGTATTGCACTAATTAAGTCAGTGTATTCCTTGCTCGAAATATTTTTAAAGCTTTATGTACCGTTTGTGGTATAAAAGAAGACGTACTGACTAAAATTGAGAAAGGTATGCTTAGATGGACACGTAGAGAGAATGAATGAAAGAAGACTGACAAAAAGGATTTATGAGTCAATAGTGGATAGGAAAGTTGGAAAGGGAAGACCAAGACCAACGTTCCTGGATCAAATCCAAGATAATTTAAACAAAGCCCTGGTTAAGAGTTCTCTAAACCGACGTCGTTGTATGAAAGGTTTAATGAGAATGAAAGAAGCGATGGAGATAGTGACAAGTGGAAGGATGTAGTCTTTGCCCACTCTTATGAGAATGAGGCGTGATACTATACCGTCTCTAGTTAGTAGTGGTACTAAGTTTCTCATTGCCTTAGATATTGACAAAGCATATATTCTTCCTCATAATATATCTTCTCTAGTATTGATATACTAAAAACCCAGAATAGATTTTATTGTTATACATAAAGCTACTGTACAAATATTTCGTCGTCTGTCATTCGTTATAGTATTATTAATTTAATGTCACTAAAAATACCCTCAAGCAAACTATCATCTATCACCATAAGGCGAAGACTTGAAATTTGGTAGCAATATTGCTTTGGCTGAGTAGAGGTCATGTTTCTTATTTGTAACAGTATTTGCCTAAAATAATGAAATTGCTACCCAAAAAACATTCCACGCTGACGAAGTCGCATGTTCAGCTAGCGTTATATATATCTCAATTCAAAATCGATCATTTCAAAAACCGATGCACTAATAAAAAATTTCACTAATAAAAAGTTCACTAATAACGATCATCCCCACAACCAGGGTTCTGCTGGGTTTTAGTGGCTAAGCTGATACACCCAGCGAAGACACTCCATGAAACAGGTTTTGCACTTTTTCCGGAGTTCATAAAACATAACTTAGCAAATAAACTTAGTAAATTTTGACTAGTAATGAAAAGATAAAGACGCAATCTTCTTTAGTAGACATACAAATAGATATGTAGTAGATTCTGAAACACACAAGATAAACATCATATCTCATCTAGAATGCGTAAAAAATGCATAGTAAATTCAACTTTCAATGGACAACAAATAAACCTGTACGTGTTACATTGTTGACTTTACTTAAAGTTATGAATTTTAAAACCGTTGAAGCCCTGCATACGTATGGCTCGATTGCAGTGCCCACCACGAAGTTTCCACACAAACGGGAGACCTTAGAAAAAATATTTTAAAATGACAATATCCGTGGCATTCGTCAAACAATAAGAGGGAGTGTGCGTTCGAATTTTAATAGCACAGGACGCTCAACGAGATTGTTTCGAAATTAAAAAGTGTGTGCAAGTGAGAGGGTTCCACGCGGTGAATAGACCCGTCGCCGTCTTTCCGGCACGTGGCGATCTCGTCTATGAATATTGATACGTCTCATTATTCATCGGATGCTAAAGTTGCTGATGGAAATTTTAAGTTAGATTTTTGGACATCAGAAATCCTTACTAACATTATAAATGTTTAAGGAACTCTCTGTTTTTCGAGCTATCACGCCCGTGTTGGTCAAATTTTTACGGATGAAACGCGTGATTACAGTCACGAAGTTGTGCAGCGTTTTTATGCTAATTCGTTTGAAGGTTTTATTAGGAAGTTTTAATATTTACAAATAACATGTGGCCTTTTTTGCCACTTGTCGTTTAATCATTTAATATATAATTTTTGAAGACTCCATTCTGTCTAAAAGATTTGGAATGTAGCAGATTTCAGTTATACGCATGATTTTCGAAATGAAATTACAGCAGTACTAATATCTAAAGCTCTTAAATTTTGTGACTATCCAAATTAGTCTGGTTATGACTATTCAATTGATTTTGAACTTTGTGCACCGGAAATAAAGTGGAAATTGACTCTTTGACGTTAGGAACACACCTACATTGCTTAGATAACAGTAAGTACTTGTAATTTATTATGAACTTTATTGAATAGCAATAAAGGTCAAATTGACTGTACATTTTAGTTAGAAAACGTTTGTAGGGGGAACAGAAAAAGTCTGTTTTTAGGGTTTTCCCTGCAATTATTCAAACTTTTCTCGCTGTAAAAACCATCCTTGGACTTCAGGATCCAGGTGTTGTTAAGTTATGCGCTTACCAACACATTTTGCGAATCATTTTTATATTATGGATTAATAATTTCTATCATTGATAAAAAGCGCAAGGAATTTTTATTTACAGTTCGTCATTTGAGATTTCAATAAATTATTTGTACTAATTTTCGACACTTAATATTTAAATGCCAATAAAATTTATTAAATAACTAACACAGCTTCCCCCCCCCCCCTCCCCCTCTAAGTCTTAGTCTTGGAAATATAAAGTTTAAGATTTCTATACACATAAACAAGACTTAAAAATTAGTTTGCCAAAGAAGTTTATCTTCTGACATTTGTATTTGGTACGCATGCACTTTAAAGTTTTTTATTAACATTTGCAAGTATTTAACAGTTTATTTTAATTATATGCTTGATGAATAATTACCTCGAGAATCTACTCGTTTAATGACCATAAAATTTAATAATTACAAATTTACCACCTGTTAATAAGCGAAGGTAAATAAACACAGGAATCGGTTCCCGAAATACAATACACACAAACGCCTGTCAGCCGCGGCCTCGGGGCAACGGGGGGGTGGGGATGGGGTGCGGTTACTCCCTTTGAAGTGCGCCGCTGGCGTCTGCGAACGAAAGCTGGCTAACCAACGCTTAGCTTTGTTTTCTAGTTAAATGATAGACGTTTTCAGGAAATACTGCGGGTGACATGTCTTATATAAGGGATTGGTCCTTCGAGCCGTATATACACTTCATTAAAAACTTTTCAAATTCAATATATCTTTATTCAAGTAAGCCTTTACAGCACTTTTGAATCGTTAAACAACATTTTATTCATATATTATTTCAATGTTTTTTTTAATGCTGACAGTTTTAGTGCTAGACTGTGATCTTACCTGGTGGTAAGTGATGATACAGTCTAAGATGGAAGCGCGCTAATCTGGAAAGAGGCGATGTAGCCCTTATGGTTTCTGCAGAGCATCGTATCGAAAAACAAATCTCTTAGTTTGGCGGTACGTCTTTGCTGGTAGGGTGGTAACTAGCCGCGGCCGAAGCCTCCCATCAGTCCAGACTCAGACAAATTAAAAAATACAATTTCCTAAATTCATCCTACCTGTGATCAAGCCCAGGACCTTTGCTAGCAAAGCGAATACTCGCTTTGCTAGCAAACGACTTAAAATCTAAAGTTACGAGGGTTCCTTCGCAACCTTGACTGTGAGATAGAATGGAATGCGGTTGCCTCTTTCTGCGAGGCCGTCATTTCTATGAGGGAGACAATGGAGCGAGAAAGGGAAGCAGTAGCAGATGCCGCTACCCATCGGAAGTTGAGGCTGGGTGGCAAGAGGCGTCTGTGTCGCCTCTTGTGTCCTCCTTGAACATTCTCAGTTAGTTTCATCTAGGAGTGTCAAGGGAGCCTATGACACTCCCAATTCAGGGTGAGGAGGGTTTCGCTGGGTTTTAGTGGGCATCCTGGCCTTGCCGACGAGTCCCATACTCCCTGCCTCATGGCAGAGGTGCGTAAAAGCATTCACCACCGGACAAAAAAGGGTTTCTTCGCGACCTGTACTGAAAAGAACAAACTCAGTCCCGTGTACACTATTTTTCATCACCGTTACAACATATATTTTTAATTTATTCTTTATCGATTCTATTAGACATTCTACTTCATAAAGTTAGGTGTAGTTTTAATTTTGGGG
Source organism: Elymnias hypermnestra (assembly GCA_015832385.1). NCBI lineage: Eukaryota > Metazoa > Arthropoda > Insecta > Lepidoptera > Nymphalidae > Elymnias > Elymnias hypermnestra. The sequence continues at coordinate 2,948,144 of JACTOM010000079.1, read as the reverse complement.
AGTAGATTATTTTATCGCTTTACTTTTTAATTTTAATTATAAGTAACATGTGACTCGGGAAACTGTTTTGGTGTAAGGTATTTCTATATTATATGTTATATTATACTGTTTCTTTAAAAAAGCTAAATAAATAAATAGGAAAGAGTTCGTATAACAGTGTACATTTGAGGCTATTGTTGTGATTCGATTCGACGTTCATTTAAAGATCGAATTTAAATGAATACGCCTTTGACTTATAGTTTTCGGCTATGTTTGCCACTTTCGTTATTCGATTTGAAAGTATTTAAATTGACCATTATAATGTATTTATTATAAGCGCCTATACAAGTACAATAAAGTTGATTTAGCTAGTTCTTAACTAAATAATAAATATAATGTGGTTAGACATTTGATTAAGTACATTAATAGAATGTGTAACAAGTTAAAATATGTTTGCGTCATGATATCAGTTTTTGTATTGACTAAGTTACGCGGCGCCAATGATAACGTCACATTGGCAGGCTGGCGGAGCTTATTCGTAGATTACGACAGTTGTAGTTTTCATATTAAGTATTATTAGTGGAGCGTTAAGAACGTATTAATCTATTGAGTTTAATAAAAGAATATTTATATAATAAAATACGGATGTAAAGTGTCTTAAACTTTTGTACTGCGCACTTGTCCGCAGTACGCTGGAATTGTAGCTGTATTTGGAACCCTGCTGTCAAATATCAGAAACAAAGTTTAGAAAAATTACAATCAAAATATTTGAAACATCTTAATTTCCGTTCACATCATAAAGTAGATATGTATTCAAATTATTCCCAACTTTGTGCCGTTCAAATTCTATTGTCTCTTGAAAGAAGGAGATCACTTTTAGACATGCTGTTTCTGTATGGATGCTGCCATGGTCAATATGACAGCATCGAATTAACATCTAACTTTCTCCGGTTTCACACACCTAAACTAAGAACGCGCCAAACACCCCTTTTTTACTTCACATTGTCAAACAAATTATGCGAATAATTCCATAATTTGCCGCATTCAAAGAAATTATAACGAAACTTACTCTGACGTCGATATCTTCCATGGCAACAAACTAAAATTTAAAAAAGAAAATTAATGAATTTAAATAGTGACACACACACACACACACACAATCATAGACAGACTCACACCCACGCGCGATCTCTCTGGCGCTTATTAGTCCAATAAATAAATGTAAAATCCGTAATTGGCCTTAAGTTAATTTAATAAGATGATATGTTAGTTTTAAGAGGGCTGTGGATTTTGTAAAATAAATAAATAAATAAATAAATAATACATACATATTATATAGGGCTGACTAAAGTAATAGACACTTTTACATATTTCCACATACGTATCTCGCGTAACACGTCACGAACCTGTTTCCCCAAGTTATAATAAGAAGTTTCACTTAAAAACAATTAATGAATGGAATATCTACTCGAAAAAGAATATCAAAATGAAAATGAGTAACACGCATTATAAACGAGACATCTCTACCCAATGCATTAAGCCCTTTCCCCTATCATAAATAAAACATACGAGGCACTGCGTCCCTTCACATGTCGCGATATTATCAACCAATTTGCATGCTACTAATCTATTCAAATTAGAACGTTTTCTTTGATGTCTACACGAATTACGTTTAACCTTTGCCCTTATTTTGATATATTTATTGCGAGCATTTTTCACCATTCCTACCGTTGTAGAAACAATTCATTTGCATCGTAAATTTCTTTTTATTCAGAAATTATGATAGTATCTTTAAAATTGCGTGTCTACAATCAATTAAACTAAAGTGTCTTTTGTTTTATTCACCAATTATACTTTTGCAGTCTTAATAAAACCAGTTGCCTCAATTCTATAATTAACTTTGCGGTTTTACTAATAATTTAAAATCAGATGTGTATTAAAAACAATACTTTAATAGCGAACATTTTCCTTTACTTTTACTGTTGTAGCAGCAAATTCATTTCCAACGTCAATTTCTTATATTCAAGTACATGATAGTGTATCTACTTTCAATTTCTTTTAGATAGCTAGAGTTTAAACTCAATAATTTGTTCAGTTTCACGCATCTGTATCTTTGTTATGCTTTTATTAATTAATTAAATTGATTCTATGCGACTTTTTAATTTTATCTATAAAGTTGCGTGTCTAAAGTGTTTTTCATTTTATACTCAATATACTAACTTTTTCTGTTTCTTAAATTGTTATTTTAACAATATTATTAAGATCAGACGACTCTGTCAACAATTGTTTTTATTTCAATAAAATTATCGTTTGTATTTGCAGTATTATAACTTGTAGAGGCAAACTCATTTGTTGCATTAGTTATTTCTTTAATCTTAATTCCTAAATAATCAGTTTCGTTACATATGTTTATTTTATTTTAATTTTGTTAGTTTTGTTTACAGGTATAAAGGTAGTTGGAAATTTTAGGCGTGTATATAATATTCAATTGAACTACAGCAAAATGTAGTCGTCCCAAATTATTATAGAAATATAAACGAAGTTAAATGAAATCTGCAGGCTACTAATCCGCTCTAATTGATCATTACATTCAATATTATTAAATTCGAATTAACAGAGGATTATGTATTGATATTTGAAGTGCCATTATAAAAACATGATAGATTAAGTTTTGATGTTTCATTCGTACCGAAATTGATAGTGGACTTTCTCTTACTTAAAATTTCCAGTAGTAGCTCTAACTAGAGTATATAAAGATGAAGGTTATAAGGATATAATAAGGAATGGAAAACTAATAAAATTTACCCAAATATAATTTTTAAATGGATACCAATTTGAATTGGATTGACCAGGTTTGTGGGAGCTTTCAATATAGCAGATAGCTGATGTAGTAGGGCATAAAGTAGGCCATTATTACACCCTTAGTTTCAACAAGAAGGATTACATAAAAACGTATTATTACTTTAAAAAGAATTCAAAGGTTCTTGCTCAAAAATCATAAAACGCTGGTAATGTCAAGCAAATTTACAATGTAGGCCTAGTCCAGTTTAAGCAATCTATTGATAAGTGATACTATTATAATTACTATATCGTTATTGTAAAAATTAAAAATTTATATAAACAAAATCTATGGAACGTATAATTAGACCTAAGATTGAAAGATCTTGGTATGAAAACTGTTCATTACAACGTTCTGAGCCTGCGTTTTGGGCATATTTCATCAAAACATATACATATCCAGAACGTAAAAATAAGAGGCTGATGGTAATGTTTCACTTTAATACGTAAAACAAAATCTTATGTGCAATTCATAAAAAAATTAGCTTCAAGATAATGATGACAAATGTAAAAATTTGGCAAGAATATAATTGTAGATTTAGTAATGATTCAATTTTAACTCCCACTTTACCTTGGTGTATAGGAGCGAAGCATGAAGCAGAGCACAAAGAGTACCACGAACATAACAAAAACTGTATAATGCTGCCTATCCCATTTCCTCCCACGTTAAATCATTTGAATTTTTCCTTCTCACTCTTTATACTGTCGCTCCTTCGTTTCATCGATTTTAAAACGCAAAGAAGTTTTTACCTCAAACATAATGCCTGTATTTGAACATTTGAAAGTAATATTGAAAGGAGAGTGATTGCAGGGAATATGGTAAATAGTGCTCTGTACACCTTTATTAATAGCCAGATGGTGCCTCAAAGGCCTAGATTGGTTGTGCATGGAGGACTGTTGGTGCCAACCCTTATGGGAGTGAAAGTTAGGTACGGCAGAAGAAGCATAATAGTAAAATACATGCGTTAGAGATGAAAGCGTTGAGAAGTGTGAGTGGATTGAAACTGAGTGACAAAGTAAGAAATAGTAGTGTAAAAGAAGATATAGAGACTAAAATTGAGAAAGGTATGCTTAGATGGTTTGGGGACGCAGAGAGAATGAATGGAAAGAGACTGACTAAAAGGATTTGTGAGTCAAGAGTGAATGGGAAAGTTGGAAGGGAAGACCAAGGAGAACATTCCTGGATTAAATCCAAGAGACGACTAAATCCAATGATAATGAAAGAAGCGAAGGAAATATGCAAGGATCGTGGCAAGTGGAAGGATGTGGTTTCTGCCTATCCCTATGGGGATGACGCGTGATGTTGAAACTATGCCTCATTGATTACAAAGAATAAACACAGTGTTGCTTCATGAGAAAAAATTATAAGCGGACACTTCCAGACACCAGTTGCGTATCGTGTAAATTTAAAAAGATAATCTGAGATGCGGAGATTCCAACGCTATGAAGTGGGCGACAAGCCTCACGTGCGGTAGACGCGATGTGAATTGCAATTTACACGAGAGCGCTATTATACTTGACGAAGTGATTACGATCCTGTTTAATATAATACAAAAAAATACGTTCAAGAGACAGAAGTAGAACTTCTTAAAATATATATTTTCGTTAAGTCCTTTAATTGTTATTTATAGTATTAAAATTCTCAATATTTTTTATTCAAGTAAGCACAAAAAGCACTTTTCAATCGACAGTTGTGTGTCCCTTCGTAACAAACCTTTCACCGGATCAGAAAGTTGATTCCACTGAGAAGAAACCGACAAGAAACTCAACAATTACTCCTTTAAATTTTGTTTTGTGAGCTATATTGTGAAATATTTTGTTTCTGTGTGCAATGAGACTCAAGTCTAAAGAATTTAACAACATTAATATGGCTTTTGTAAAAGGATTTTTTTTAAATATTTTATTACGATATCTTAATAAAAATGCCTATGCTCAACTCGACAAATGATTTCTGAGACTTTCTCACTCTACAATTATATCTACAAAGTTATAGGTTTAGATTTATTTCTTGTATTAATATTGTATATTTTCCTTTTTATTGAATAAATAAAACGATATTCAATATAGTAATGTACATTGGATTATAATAATGTTTAATTATTATAAATAATTAAAAATTTTAGCCAATTAGCCTATCCGTATTCCTAAAGCTTAACTGTGACGCTTTCTCGAAATTTGAAGTTTATATTTTGTTGTAAATATTTATAGCCCCTTTATACTAATTAATATATTAAAGGTTAAATGTTAGTCAAGATTTTCAAATAATTGTTAAGAAATTGTCAAACGTAAGACCTAAATAAGTCAGAAATTAAATAATATTAGATGGCGATATGTCGCCACATATCCGTAACGTCAGGTTGTAAGAAGCCATTTGTTGACCAGATTTATCCTTTTATGTGAAGTTGCGTGTCCCACGATAGAAACTGGACATAAAGTGGCTGGTTTTACTTCAATATTCTTAAGTAGCTTATTTCAATTAAGATAATTGAAAATAAGAGGCTGTAATGGATTTTATGCACTCGTCCTGTGATAAACTGAACCAGTTTTATAGGAATCTAAAAATTAGATTGTTACAAGCATTACCATGTCTTGGTCTCAAATTATATTGAATATGTAAGATAGAAAACGAGACTACTTCATTGATTATACTTCATACTGGTGGGTAGCATGTTCGGCAAGAGACATGAGGTTAGATAGATAGAATATTCTTTATACATCACATAATAGATAATACAAATAAGGCGACCTTTACTAGCGATTTCTACCAGGCAACCTTATGGTTAGGTAGATTATATGCCGTAAAAAGGGTAGGAGGTGTACCACAATATATATATATATATATATAGACAAATATTCCTACATAATAATACATATCTATTTAAATACTTAAATACATATTTTAAATAGATGCATATTAAACATAGTCCTGGTGTAATAGGTCCTGGGATGAGCCAATTCGATCTATATTGATTTTTTTATTAAGATTTGCCCTAAGTTGTGTAGTTGGCGGTGTGTTCCACTTCCGTGCCTTGGAGAGCACATTAAGCCGTCGGTCCTACCTCTGATCTCTCTCAGGTCGTGTCAGATTGCCGCCACATCGGACTATGTGAGTGAAGGAATAGAAAGTGTATTTGTGCTGGGTTTCTGCTCTAAAAACCCTCTCTCCTATGAGTGAGAAGGTCTGTGCCCAGCAGTGGAACGTTAATGGGCTGCTACTACTTTTAAGAGAGAAATTTAGAGCAGTCCATGAAAATATTGACTCTTTCAAAAAAAAAAACAAGTCTTTTAAAATTAACAATTCTTTCAAGGGCAACTGAAAGGTTACTAGAACAAACTCCTAGAAGACGTTCTGGATTTGTCAGTTAATAAATTCAAATCTTTTGTTTAATGAAAATTAATTGAAAGAGCTCACTATTATTTGAGAGATTACTTTGACGACAACAAAGCGTGGTAGAGTATGAGTTGATCTCAACTACATATAATAAATTAATACTTTATAGTAATGATACATAGCATCTCCTTATTACCATAGGGGAGGCAGATACCACGTCCTTCCACTTGCCACGATCCTTGCATATCTATTTCGCTTCTTTTTTCGTTGGTTTAGAGTACTCTTGATCTGGACCTTATTTAAAGTGTCTTGGATTTGGTCCAGGAACGTTCGCCTTGGTTTTTTTTTTAATTGCTGACAGATTAGCGTTTGACTGTGATCTCACCTGATGGTAAGTGATGATACAGTCTAAGATGGAAGCGCTAATCTGTTAAGAGGTAATATACCCCTTACGGTTTCTACACAGCATCGTACCGGAACACAAATCTCATTGTTTGGCGGTACGTTTTTGCTGGTAGGGTGGTAACTAGCCACGGCCGAAGCTTCCCACCAGTCCAGACTCAGACTAATTAGAAAATACAATTTCCTAAATTCGTCCTACCGGGAATCGAACCTGGGACCTCCGCTAGCAAAGCGAATACTCGCACCACTGCTCCAGCGAGGCCGTCAAAGGCCGTTGGTCTTTCCCTTCCAACTTTCCCATTCACTCATAAATCCTTTCAATCATTCTCTCTACTTGCCCATACATTTAAGCATACCTTTCTCAATTTTAGTCACTGCATCTTCTTTTGTACCACAATGTTATAGGAATAATTGATGATGGTAAAAAATATTACCCAACTGAGTTTATTGTGTGCTTTTCTGAGAACAGAACATGGCGCGAAGGACCCCTTGTAACTTTAGCTAGTCGTTCTATAATACTATCATTAATCGTACATTGGAGTTAATGTGTGGAAAAACCTATATTTGACGATTCAAAAAGCTTATTTAAATAAAGGATGTTTTCTTTTAAACTTAAGAAAAAATAGAAGGCATTAAAAATACTAAGTTAACGCAATATGATTTAACTACAAAGGTTGGCTGGAAGAGATTGCTTGCAGCAATAAGACCGCCTTTGCACGCTCCTAGATTCAGAATTATATTGAAGTTTCGTATACCCTATTTTTGTGTGGAATAAAGTGTTTCTATCTATGTATCTTTCTACTAATAAAAAATGATACCACTTCAATTAACCGTCACCAATTTCGACTAATGCCGATTAATTATGGTCGCAGAATCAATTTATCGTTATTATATTATCAATCAAGTTCGATTATTCCCAATAATAAATTATGTTAAACTGATTAACTTTAATTATTATACGCACCAAATTCGATAATATACGATAGTATAATTAATTTCAACTATTATTAATGGAGTGGAAAGTTCTTTAGATGCTCTAATATTTTATTTTAGAGTCGCTCACTAATTTGCAGGTTACGTAATACTATTCTCAAAGTCTTCATTATTATATTACATACTTGGAATCGCTTAAAACACAATACTATCGTTGATACGAACTAAGAACTGTCACTAGGCGATTATTGCTTCATTCCCATGGGCTACCCCTCTCATACCAAACGCCCCACTGAAAATAATTAAGTCCACCAATCACAGTCGTCGCGTTCAAACACGACGACTTTTAAATTTGAGAATGTCCTTACTGTGTTAAACTGGATGTAGTGTTTGTAAACGTTTCACTGATAAAGACCTCAGCATAATAACCAAATATATTAATTCAATAGCAAACCACAAATAAAATAATCATGATCGCTAACAAATATTTAGTTTTTTGGTATTGAATGTGAATAAGCCATTATGTAACGCTGGTTTGAGTAATGTCATCTCTCAGCAATTAAAGGAAGAGAGAGAGTTATAGTCAAAACGTCACGTCTGTATTGTCAATAATTTATATGCAATTTCATACAATTTAATCTATAATATAAAAATGAATCACAAAATGTGTTGGTAAGCGCATAACTCGACAACCCCTGTAAATAAGTATGCCACATTTTTTGTCAATATTAGGAATTATTAATAAATATTTATATTTCATGAAAAATACTAAAACAAATTATTAAACGACGAGTGACAAATTAAAATGCCACATTTTCTTTGTAAATATTAAAACAACCTTACATTCAAACGAATTAGAATAAAAACGTTTCTTTTTAAAAAATCCAAAAGTGGAAAATAAATGGCTAAATTATTAATACCTATTTTGCTATTAATCTTAGAGAAATTTTCACATAAGTTCAAACAATATCTAAACTATGAAACACTGCTTTCTGCAAAAAAATACTTAAAAGTAACCTGAATCACTTACAAACGAATGCTATGGTAGACTTTTTTAAACAAACATACCTGTAACAAAAAAATTATAATTAGTGACGAACTTAACCTTCCGAAACAATGAAATAATTTTAACCCTACATTTGTTTATCAACGCAAGAGTGAGTTAACGAATGTAATTACTGAGTACGGATTTCCCCAAAATCCCACGGAAAGGGAAACAACGGAAAAAGCTGATCCCAAATAATAAAAGAAAAATATTTGACTGATGCGAGCAGTAGTCTCCATAATCATAGGAGAGGAAGTTTCAGTGCTTAAAGCCATCACGCTGTTCCAACAAATACCCCAAAATTTTCTCCATCAGAAAGTATAAAAATGGATTGGAAAATACAAGTCTTTTCCATCTACTTCAAGTTAAGTAATCGGTATGCTGACAAAGGTCTTAATTTCGATTTCTCAAAGGCCAAATTTAGAATTTTTTTCTACTGGTGGGAGGCTTCGGCCTTGCTTAGTTACCAGCAAAGCAAAAAATAAGAAAAACTTCGTTCCGCTAAGATGTTGTGTACAAACCACATCGTATACATTACCTATTGCTAGATTACCGCGCTTATATTTTAGACTGTATCATCATTTACCAGGTCAAGTCATCGAGATTGGTAGCGAAATCTCTTCCGGACATTCTTAACACCCCCTGCCCCGCAGTCACCATAACCGCTGCCAGAGTTAGGAATAGCGGGCTACCGGGGACTAGGGGCTCTTGCTTCCTTGAATTCATCATCGTGGTTGTGACCGCAGTGTTAACCCTCTCTTCCTCCGTCCGATATCCCTCAGTGCGTGAAGACTTAGCTCTATGGGTATCATACGAAAGCTCAGAGTCACTCAGCGTGCGATGGAGAGGGCTATGCTCGGAGTTTCTCTACGCGATCAAATCAGAAATGAGGAGATCCGTAGCAGAACCAAATTCACCAATATAGCCCTACGAATCGCGAACCTGAAGTAGCAATGGGCAGGGCACATAGTCCGACGGACCGATGGACGTTGGGAGCCGAAGCTGCTGGAGTGGCGACCCCGCACCGGGCGGCGCAGTGTAGGGAGACCTCCCACAAGGTGGACCGACGACATAAAGAGAGTCGGAGCCAGGCGCTGGTAACCGCTGGAGTTAGGCGGCGCAAGATCGGGTCGCGTGGACAACATTACGTGAGACATATGTCGAGCAGTGGACATCATTTACCAACAGGTGAGATCACAATAATGTGCTAACTTGGAAATACCTACCTAAAATTCGATCCCGCGACTCTCTTAGTAAATATCAACTTGTTTAATCACTATTCCATCATAGCTTTATATTTATCTTATTTTATTATCTGTCATCTCGTGTCACTAAGCTTTAGTCGAGTCTTCGGATAAGCTCGGATTTTTTGCTATCGCCTTAAGCAAATATAAAAAAGGAGATAACATCTTTTGGTATTTAATCTAATGCTTAACAAAAAATATGAGTCAACTGCGCTAAGGCAACATATCATTCGAATATAGTAAGTGTAATTTCATCAATAGAAAGTGATGATATAGTCTAAAAACGATAGCTATGAAGCTGGTATAAGGTAAATTACCTCTGAATTCGTTCTACCAAACTTCGTAACGAAACCCAATTTTTTTATTGAAATTTAGCATTTCCAAAGTCGAGTTTAAGATGCATATCCGTAACTGCTATTGAATTTCTGTTGAACTAAAAAACAATTGAAGGAACTATACTTTTTATTGTGGGTATTGAATTAAACTGAGCCGTCACGCTCGAGTTTGCAACGGTCATCCAGATAAAGTCAGCTCTCGTTTTCTAAAGGAACGGGCGATATTTCTCAGTAACACAGTAAAATCTTTAAAAGAAAGTACGTCTGCAAGTAAAGCTTCTCTGTCTTATATTTTACGAAATTTTACAATATAATTTTATTTTAATTTCATCTTATAAATAAGGTTTTTGTTGTAATTATTTCCAAGTTAAATGTGACCTAGTAAAGATCCAATCTACACTTAAACATAAACATATACTTCATTTCACTTGAAAAAAAGTATGATTTTATCGAAGTTTACATAGGTGTTACTCTAAAAATAGAAATTTCATGCCGTTTCATATGATAGCATCAAGAACCGAAGCATATATACATAATCTTCATTTTTTATTACTAGTATTGCAATATACATTTATGTTTAAACACGATGAACGTGTGTTAACTGATAATTAGTTCGTGTTTATATTCGCTACATAATTTTGCAGCTTATTTACTAAACTCTGGTGTTTATATCGCGTGTTTTGACTATCTCGTCGAGCTGTGAGAATATTATACCTATTACAGAGTTAATTCCAGTCTCAATTTGACAAATTTACATTTATATTTCTTTCAATGCCCACTAATAATTCGAACTCTCCTTAAATATAATACTAACAGTGCCCGCGACTTCGAATAGTGTTTTTGGGCAGCAATTTCATTGATTAATGCCATTTATTTTACAAATATTTATTTATTTATACACTTTATTGCACCTTAAAAGTAATACGTTATAATAAACTTAACTAAATAGAGAAAGAAACTACAACAGGCGGTCTTATCACTTAATAGCGATTTCTTGAGTTTAAAAGGCTGTAAGTAGCGAAGAAGGAAGGTAGGCAATAACATAAACATACATACATACAAGTAACTACATCCTAATACATATACAATAATAGATATATATCAACATATTAATATATATAACTAAATAAACTTACATATAAGTGAATATATACATATAATGTCGTCAATACTTAATTCTTCTCCAAGGGGTAGTGTTTTTTTGTTAGCTTAGGAATCAGGAATTTCAAAGGAAATTTTATATTTATTTAGCTTACTGCGTGAACGCAACCTATCCAAGGGGTGTGGGGGTTATGTCAATCTGTAACCTGGCTATTGGGAATTCAGTTGCTATGAAGCTGCACTCCAAGAAGCCAGTCAGGGGCTTTTTAATTAATAAGAGTTTTTTCAATACACGGCATACTTTTTTTTTTAAATCTATCCACTATATATAAAATTCTTTTGAGACACCCTGTACTTTAATGAGCCATTTACAGTCTTTCACTTTAAAGAGTTACTGTCTTTTCATCTGCATACCAAATTTAATTTAAATCCGTACAGTAGTTTTGGCGTAAAATCACGACACATAGTCACTTTCGCATTTATAATATTAGTAAAGATTGTATTTTTTACAACTTGGAATGTTATATTTATTTATATCCAATCAACTTCTTAAAAAATAAGTTTCCAGCCTCTAGTTCTAAAAATGACGGTACATCTATTGCTTACAACCCTTTTTTTAACCCCATTAAAAAGTAGCTTATTTAGTTTTTCAGGCTCTTGACTATCTGTGTACCAAATTTTATTAAAATCGGTTAAGTAATTTAGGCGTGAAAGCTCAAAAGGCAGAGCTACTTTCGCACTTCAATCGTTAATAAAACACTTTTTTAATCATCCAATCAAATTCGTATGTATTTTATTAACTGAATGGAAAGACACCTGGTTATTACTACATGTTTATTTAAATATTAATCTATTAATTTTATCAAGAAACTAAGATATATGCGAGTATAACTATTCTATCTGTATTAGAGATAGTAATTTTATTACACCTTAAAATGTATGCTACATCACTAAAATAACTGGCACTAGTCATAATTAAAAGAAAAGATAGATAGATAGATAGATAAATACCAGTCACTTATACGGAAGCCAAAGGGCATACATAAAAGAACCTCATTAATTAATCTACTCGCTAAAATTGTGACATCGGCAATTACTTTATTAAACTCCTTATTATATTTTGAACCTTATTTTTATATAGAACGGGTTTAATTTTAACTGTATTAAAGGTTAGTTAAGTATCTGTTAGATCGCTTGAGTATAATTTTATTCTAATATCAAAAGTGGGCGGGTCTTAGCTACTGAGATACGCAAAATGGCCGCTATGAATATTAATTATACATTTTTTGACGTAAAACAAGGTAATACTGACTTATGGTACACAGTTTTTAAGTGTTATATGTGTAAAAGTATATGTTATATAACTGACTATTATTGCTGACAGATTAGCTTGACTGTGATTACACCTGATGGTGATGATACAGTCTAAGATGGAAGCACCAAAATCTGGCAAGTAGCAGCCCATTAGCATCCCACTGCTGGGCACCGGCCTCTTCATTTTAATGAGAGAGGGTATTTAGAGCATAGACCCACTACGCTGTTCCACTGCGGATTGGCAGGCAACACAAGTGTACTCTCTATTCCTTCACTCTCACAGTTCGATGTGACAGGAATTCAACAGGAGCGATGAGAGATCCTGAGCACGGGGATGGAGCACACCGCCAACTTCCTAATTACGGGCAAATATTGAGAATATCTTAATAGAAAAGTCAATTTTTAAATTGGCCCGACCTGGGACTATAAGCCAGGACCTATCGGACCTGTGGTCCAGTGGGAAGTTGGCGGTGTGGTCCACCACCGTGCCTCGGAGAGCTCGTTAAGCCGTCGCTTCTTCGACTGATCTCTCTCCTATCAAGTCGGATTTCCGTCACATCGGGCTATGAGAGTGAAGGAATAGACAGTGCACTTGTGTACTATGCCTGCCAACCCGCAGTGGAGCAGCCTTTTGGTTCTATGTTTTAATAACCCTCTCATATGAGTGAGGACTGAAGAGGCATGTGCCCAGCAGTGGGACGTTACTGGGCTGCTTCTTACTTTTACCATTAATCATATGTTATGACGTTTTGTACAGGATTCAGTATAAAAGGACTCGTAATTGGGCATCACTTATCTTTTACAGCAGTTTCACTGATCTCTATAGACCATGACAATCACTTAAAATCAAGTGCAGCAAACTCCTTTATTTCTATATATTTAAAGCTATAAAATAAAAGAATGTTATAGCGAAATATGCAAAGCTTAAAATATAAAAATCTATCTAAGCACTTCGCGTCAAACCGCCTGGAGTACATCTTTAATCTGTCGCTAAAAGCGCTCTGTCTAAGCATCAAATATTCACCGCCTCCGTCTGCCTATTGTAGGGTGTCCACAAACATTTTAATGTCTTCTTTTCAATGTTAAAGATCTACTTTTTATCTAGATAACTAAATTAATGGCTAGCTATGTCCAGCGGCTTGGAAATATGAGGAAATCGGATTGTCAAAGTAACTCAATCTCAAATCAGTTTAGAGGGAATACCTTCACACTGTTACAGAAGATTTATACATCCATATCAAACCGGGATATCTAAATAATTATAATAATCCGAAAACAAAGAAACAATGTGCTGTTATTTAAATAATATTCAACTTAATGTATACCATCTATTATATATACTGTATTTATTAGTATATTTATGGGGCAAAATAAATATATATTATTATAGTTATTTGTATGTAGGTCTATAGTTATATACCACCAACCACTGTTTGCTACAACTACTCCTACACCAAAGGTTGTCTGGTAGAGATCGCTACTAAGAAATAAGACCGCCTATTTTACTCTGTATTATAATACAAAAATCTTCAATAAAAAATAAACAAAATACCCCATTACTAGAATATCCGGAGATGAAGACTACGGTCACAGGGACCTATATAAGAGTCATGAAAATCAATGTCCATAAAAGTTATGTGTGACGGTTATATATTTATTTCAATTGCAGAATTCGTCACCACAATAATTTAACGTAGTTGCTGGCATCAATGTGCCTATGTCAATTAAAATATCTAAAGTATAGTACTAATTACAGTTATATCGTAACTTTTTTTTAGTAAAATAAATTTTATATAATAAAAAAACCCGTCCGTTAAGATTGGTGGAATAAAATTTAACTTACAGAATTAATGCGATTGAAAAATATAAAAATATTCGTCAATGCAACTTGTATTCATTACGACTACAAACACCTATGTCAGAAGTTCTTCTTTGGCAAACAAATTTTTAAGTCTTGTCGAAAACTAATACAAATAATTTATTGAAATTTCAAATGACGAATTGTAAACAAAAATGCCACATGTCATTTATATATATGAAAACTATCTAACCTTCAAACGAATTAACATAAAAATGTGGCAAATTTCGTGACGGAAATCACGTGTTTCATAATCCGTAAAAAATTTACCCTTATGTATCTATAGAAGTTTTAGTTCAAAACATGATGTCCCCAAATAAAGTGATACACACATGGTGTCTGTACATTGGAAACGTCACTCTTAAATGTAGATTTAGGTAAGAAGATCCAAGGTTTGCCTTTAAGAACTGGGTGAGACTTTATGTAGGTGACTGGGTTTGTGTAACTTTCAGGTAGTATACAAAGTTTACAATAACATCAAACTACTATTAAAATATCAGATAATTCTTTTAATTTACTAGCGAAATAGTTGGCTCTTAGATACCTATATACTTCGCTTATCTCTCACATTGTGAAGTTCCACTAGAAACTATATGATAGTTTTTTAAAAGAGTATCTATATATTAATAAGTTGAGCAAAAACTTATTTCCTATTTTTTATCAAAATTGCAAGAACGGAGGAGTATGAAATTTCTCACACTTCTAGTTGTCAGAGTTTTTCCAAAAAAATCATTGTTTACAGAGAAGTTCTGAATCATTAAAGAAATTATCGAAATATGTATATCAAGTTCAATGGACCACTTTACAGCGCGCACAGTTTTTTTGTGTCATTAAAAGATTCTTAAAAGATATTCTTTATTTTAACCATTTTTGTAGTTTCTATTTCAATGTCATGGAAATAACCGAGTACATTAACAGTTTAATAATATTCAAACTTATAATTACAATTACCTTCGACCACAGGTCTATCACTAATAAAATATAGTTATAAAATAATTATTTGTGTATCTTAATTTTTTTGTTAGAATATTAAAATAGTTACTGTTATACGTAATTATTAATCAGTTATAATCGGAAGTCCAGCAAAGCGTGTGTTGAAACAACGACGGCGTGTTAAATACGCGGGCGACGGCGTGTCTACGTTTAGCGGATGGTCTTAAAGCTTAGTTCATACACATTTGTTCAGCACTAATATAGACCCGTTGCTTTGTTTACACGAATTGGCCTTAAAAACAAGGTAAAAAGACTTCATTACAACGATACTTCAAAAACTGTAACTCATTTGTCATCGAAATAACATTCGGTCAAACTAATCTGTTTTAAAACAATTATATTTTTGCTATCTAAATAACATCTACATATGTAATTTGTTTACATATTTAAGTAGCAGCCCCACTTTAGTTACAGCAGAGAGTGTTTTAAGAGGATAGACCCACCACGCTGCTCCAATGAGGATTGGCAGGCATATTACACAAGTGGACTCTCTAATCTTTCAATCTCATAGTCCAATATGACAGGAAGACGACACGACCGGAGAGAGATCAGGCGCAGGATCGACGGCTTAACGTGCTCTCCGAGGCACAGGGGTGTATCACACTGCCAACTTCTCTACTTCGAGCAAATATTGAGAAAATCTTAATAGAAACCTCAATATCGATTTCTGAACTGCCCAGACCCGAGACTCGTACCCCGGACCTCACATCTGTAGCGAAAGATGGTAACCAGGAGACCGACGAGGCAGTCCATGTTGTTGATAAGTGAGAAAACTATAATACGCTTAATATGTGACATAAGAGGTAGAAAATCTATACCTTAGTAATCTGAATAATAAAAATACATACATAGCATCACGTATCATTCCCATAAGGGTAGGCAGAGACCACGTCCTTCCACTTGCCACGATCCTTGCATATCTCCTTCGCTTCTTTCATTCTCAATAAACCTTTCATATAAGTTCCTCGGTTTAGAGTACTCTTGACCTGGCCCTTATTTAAAATGTCCTGGATTTGGTCCACGAACGTTCGCCTTGGTCTTCCCCTTCCAACTTTCGCATTCTCTCTTGACTCATAAATCCTCTTTGTCAGTCTCCTTTCATTCATTCTCTCTAAATGCCCAAACCATCTAAGCATACCTTTCTCAGTTTTAGTCACTACGTCTTTTATACCACAACGTTCTCTTATTACACTATTTCTTACTTAGTTACTCCGTTTTAATCCACTCATACTTCTCAACGCTGTCATCTCTACCACATTTATTTTACTTTTGTGATTCTACTGCCATACCCAATTCACTACCATACATAAGTGTTGGCACCAACACTCCTCCATGCACAACCAGTCTGGCCCTTTCAGGCACCATCTGGCTATTCATAAAGGCGAGCAGAGCACCATTTGCCATATTTCCTGCATTCAGTCTCCTTTCAATACTACTGTCACGTGTGACTTTTGTAAATTTACACCCCAAGTATACAAATTCTTTCTTCTTCCACATCTTCCCCATCTATTAAAAAAATTGCCATTTATCATAGATTCATTTCTTTGAAAAGGCATAACTTTCGTTTTGTTTGCATTCAGTTTCAATCCTTTCCCCTTCAAAGCTTCATTCATAATATTTACCATCTCTTGTAGCTCATTAGCAGATGGTGCAAGTATTACTTGATCATCAGCGTAGAGTAAACATTTGATGAATAATTCATTCATTCTTCACCCATACATACTTTCTTTTAAATCTGTCAAACAACTATCCACGAATAGGTTGACCAATAATAAAAATATTATTACATTATGCCTTTTCATTATTCCAATGCGCTATAAATGCAAATATAGGAATGAAATCTCTTCACCTTTCATTAGTATTTTTATTAAACATAAGTATATGGTAATGTACATATTATTTCTGCGTTAAATATTCTTAACGCAGAAGTTTTGGTTGTTTTGGTTTAATTTAGTACTTTTGTTTAGAAAAAGCTCGCACAGCTTTTATCCCCTCGGAACAATGAAAAGTGAAATTACGAGCAATGAACAATAGCTAAACCTAATTAAAAGTTATGTTCTTTCAATTTCACTATGTACTTAAAAGAACGGGCTCCAAGAAAATCGAGTGAAGTTTTAAATGTTTTTAAAACAAAATCACAGGTACTAAAATGTGGATGAGTAGAATGATCCTATATAAAACAAGTCATTTAATAAAAATAGGCAATACCTATGTCATCTAGCACGAACTTCTTAAACTGACCATTTACCAATGACTCGATGTCGATTTTATTTATTTTTTCTCGAAGCTTTTCTAAAGTTACTAGGCCTTTTCAGGGGATAGGCCAGTTTATACGGGATTATACTCACTCAAACTCCTTTGGTAGCTCTCCGTGGGAATCAACAAATCCTGGGAGCGAGCTACTATCGAGCTACCGTCGAGCAGTAGCTACAGGACGTCTAGCTACATTGCTGTGGAGATTTTGTAAGAAAAAAGAACTGTGCGTGAAAAGAAAAAAGACATTCCCACCATTATCTGGATATTACCGATTGGAAAGCCGTCCTTCGTCACGTTCGGACTTTAATGTACATTGGTTCTTCAATCTTAACGCCTACGACAACTTCAGCTATATATTGCATTTATTTTTATCATAATATTTCTAATCTCTGTATGTATTAGGTGCCCATCAGCGTCTCCAAGAGAACTCTCATCCAGCGCTGCCGTAGTGCAATGTCTCAGAAGCACGTCTCGGGCTTGAGCTACCACTATATTAAGTCTTAAAGGAACGTCTAGCTGCATTGGTCTTAGGATTGTATAAGAGAGAAAAACACTGCGAGTCCCATTCTTACCATTGACCCTCTATCACTTAGTGGAAAGTCCTTATTCAGCACTTTAGGATTCTAAAGACCATGTTCTTCGCATTTAACGCCCATAATAACTTCAGCTTTATAATCCTTTGAATTTATCTTCATCTGAATATTTCTAATCTCTGCACATATTAAGACCGCTTCCAAGGAAAGTCTCATCCAGTGCTACCTTTGTACGATGTCTCAGGAACACGTTCTGGGATCGAGCTACTACTATATGACATCTTAAAGGGCCATCTAGCTACATTGCTCTTGCGATTGTATAAGAAAGAAGAACAGCGCGAGCCCCCTTTCTCACCATTGACTCGATATCACTTAGTGGAAAGTCCTTATTCTGGACTCTCAACTACTTATTCGTTATTCGAATTTAACACCAATAACAAATTCAGCGTTAAAATTCCTTGCAATTATCTTCATCAGAATAGGTCTAATCTCTGCACGCATTAAGGGTCCAACAGCGTCTCCATGGGAAGTCTCATCCAGTGTTGTCCATGTGCGATGTCACCGGAGATCTTAAAGGGACGTCTAGCTTTATTGGTCTTAGAATTATGTAAGAGACAGGAACAGTGCGAGCCCCTGACCCTATATTACTTAGAGAAAAGTCATAATTCAGCAGCTTATGGGATTCCAATGTCAATTTGTTCTTCGAATTTAACGCCCGAATATTTCTACTACAAGACCCAAGTTGTTTAAGTTTGATATATCCAACCATCTGGTGTTTATCACAGTGTGTCTTAATCTTTACGTCGCTGGGAGTCGTGAGACGGAACCGAAGCGGAAGACATCGTTATTCAGACAGCGTCAACAGTTTTTGTCTAACCGGACATCGTGGGTTAATGTTCGCCGGACTAGCATTATTTTTAGAACCTAGGTGTGTTCTATGAAACACTAGAACGACGAATTTTAAGACTCTCTAATAACTCAGCGTATAACCAGGAAAGATACTGGAATCGATCAATGTAAAGTATGTAGACTATTGTAAAATCTGATGTCTACAATGTGTGCTAAGAGTAGTGTTTTTTGACTCTTCTAAATAGTGGTGTCTTTGTAAATCCGACTTTCTTAAGAGGGACCAGTGAATCATTTATTAAAAGTGTACTCGTACATCTAATCATAACGTTTCTACCTACCTTAAGGTAATTCGCAAACCTGTTGTGAAGACATTTCTCATAAATAACTGATGAATGAATACGTTTCTGAGAACAGTTGCTGACGGGTTTAATGGGCGAATACACATTATTTTTAACCACCAATTTATACCTACTTACTTTCAATTATAAAACGGACGAGGACACACAGTTTTACATTACATATTCAAGATTATCTGTTTATATAATATAAAAACTTTCAATCATAGTTATATTATTACGTTTAAAGGCCTCGATGATATTGGTAGAGATTTTGTTTTTATGGAAGAGATTGTGGGTTCAATCATTTGGTGGTCTATTTAAGAAAAACTGTTTAAATTGTCTACGTTTCAGCTGTGTTTAAATGCATTTATACGTTTTTTAAATTGCTGTATACCTACATAGTAAGAGGAGTAAAACTTATATTAAAAAATGGTTAGAAAAAAGGTAGTCTTATCGCTTTAAAGTAATCTCTCCCAGGCAACCTTAAGACCCGAGAAAGACTGTAAACAAAATGGCAAACGGTATTGCTTAAAAATATTGTATATTATCATATATCTCCTATGAGAGAGGAGGCCTGAGCCCAGCAGTGGGATGTCAATGGGCTGCCACTTCCTACTTACTTATTATATACATAAGCGATTCATAAACAACGTATATTATACAAATAAATACTAATGAAGCCATCGTTTGGAAGCCAGCTTAAGGTAATGGGATTTTACTTGATCTTGTAATCTTTGTTATATCTGATAGGCCTTTATGATATTAATAATATCTGTAAATTTTCTTGTCTATATAAATAAAGTAATAATTGAAATAGATGTTCAGGCATAATAGAGACTGTATTATTTCACTTTCAAATTCAACTTTAAAAGAATAAGAACAAGCTCCAACTAAATAACTGGTAAAAGTACAATATCAAATTCAAGTAGTCTCAAAAAACACTTTTGAATTGTCAGTAGTCTGTCCGTTGGTAACAAATCTAGCAACGGTGGTGAAAGATGATTCTGCTGAGAAGAAACCCGCAAGAAACTCAACGGTTACTCCTTTAAACATAGTTTTTGTACGTCACAATATGTTTAGCTTTCATGTGCAACTGGAATCAAGTCGAATCATCTTTGTCGCTTAAATAATCTTCCATATTATAATATAAGAGGATAATGCCATAATCTTCGAACAGTGAGTGTTGCCAGCGATTACATATGGTTCCGAGACATAGCCGCTGACTATGGGGCTCGCAAGAAAACTCAGAGTCACTCAGCGGGCAATGGAGAGGGCTATGCTCGGGGTTTCCCTACGTGATCAAATCAGAAATGAGGAGATCCGTAGGAGAACTAAAGTCACCGACGTAGCCTACCGAATTGCAAAGCTGAAGTGGCAATGGGCAGGGCACGTAGTTCGCAGAACCGATGGACATTGGGGCCCGAAGGTGCTAGAGTGGCGGCCTCGCACCGGAAAACGTAGCGTCGGCAGACCCCCCACCAGGTGGACCGACGATATCAGGCGGGTCGCTGGCAGCCGCTGGATACAAGCGGCGCAAGATCGGGCCCATTGGAATTCATTAGGAGAGACCTTTGTCCAGCAGTGGACGTCCATTAGTTGAGACAACGCCGATAATAATATGCTTTTCTAACAGGACGTCATTAACATATTTCTTAAAACTGTGTGGAGGCAACGCCAAAAGTGATTCGGATATCTTATTAAAAATGCGTATGCTCAACCCGACAAATGATTTTTGAACCTTCTTCACTCTAAAATATGGCATTTACAACTTTAATGTTTGTTAACTGATCGAGCTTTATGATATTGTTTAATTATATCTATGAACTTTCTTGTCTGTCTGAGTAATAATTGAAAAAGATGTTCAGGAATAATAGAGACTGTATTATTTAACCTTCAAATTCAACTTTAAAATAATAAAAAGAAAACCTTTAACTAAACTGGTGTGTGTTGCTCTGATTAGTTATCACACTTAAAGTTGGGTTAGGATATCTCTCTTAACAGGTTACTATCATTGTGTAATATAACTAATGTATACAAGAAAGTCAACAATTTAAACGAGTAGTATAGCAGGCTTATACTAGTCTATTTATTATAAAAGTAAGCAATTAAATACGATGTGCAAACGCCTATTTCACATGTCAGCGACCAGTTCAATTGAACACGTGTCTCGAAGTTACACGTACAAACAAACAACTACCAAGTTTCTTATGAATCAAAAAGTCGCAGAGATAAAAGTACCACTTAAGTATAAGCCCCAGGTTTGATTTCCGGTTATGTTTAATTTATTGAAGTGCTTTGCAACTTCTTTACAAATTTTATTTCACATAAAAGAAAATACGTAATTTATTTATATTTGACGACTACGTTAATTATTATAGAATGAAAATATTGCTAAATATACGGCAATAATATTTAAATCCAAAAATGATTAAAAATTCGTTTTAAACATATTTTTGATAAATATATTCGTAACATAATTTAACTTAAGCTTTTGATAATTAAACCTTGAAGGTCACTTATATTAAGGTTTAAGACATTTATTTTCAATAAATAATACAATATTCACATTCATACATTTGAGGGTACATTTATGTAAATAATCTTTTAACTAAGGGCATTCTTATTACAAGATATTGTAATGTACTGTAAATATTGATTTATCGTAAGTAGATGGGACAAAAAGTAATTAGTTTGTAAACTATTTAAAGTGTAAATATTTTTACTATTAGCTTAGGGAAGTTTATTATATAACTAGCAATGGCCCGCGAATTTACCCGCGTAGATACCGGTCTTGTGGCAGTGGAAAGTCTACTGAGTCGGACTATTAACTTTTAAAATGTAAAAACGTAGTTATAGTGGCATTACTACTACTGTATAGTTGGGCATATGGTATGCCGGACTTTTTTGTAGATATTAATATGTTCTATAATATTGTAGATTATTTTATTGTGTTATCATCAATAGTTTCGACAGCGCAAGCGATGATAGATTTGTGAAAAAAATTTTCACACCTTGGGTTACATTAACGCATTTTTATTAAGGATCCCTATTTTTTTAAAAAAGTAATATAGCCTATATCGCGTACTGAAAATGCAGCTTTCTAATGGTGAAATAATTTTTTTAAATCGGTCCAGTAGTTTTTGTGTGAAATTACATTCTCAATGTAAAAAGCCAAATTAATTCTGCACCATAGAACTTAATAGGGTGAAACCAACAATAACCGTCACCTGAAGATGAGAGGCGCGTGTCTTCATTGGGACGCGTAATACATTTTTTATTACCCGCCATCCCCAACCCTGACAGTGACGCGGGCATTATGAATAACTAGTCGAAAAGGGCAATTTATTGAGGCTTGTATCATGTGAATATTGTTATAATATTTAGGGGTGTTATTGACCGGGGGGTTAACTGCGAGTGGATGATTTGTGGATGTACTCGCATGTTAATAGAATTATGTTATTATCATTCAATTCAGAGTGGCAGGTTATTTGTTGCGGTTAATATTTGAATTATTTAGTTGTATTTGTAAAGATATGATAGACTATTTGTTTTTGGCATATTAAAATTGAACCAGTGGACGAAATTCGACTATAATTAATTTAAATTATACATTTGAACATTAAGGCTCTATTGTCATAGACTATACATCTATAATGACAGATTTGACTGTTAATTTTCCTATTTAAAAATGCCATAAATAAAGAGTATCTTTGTTATTAAACAAAAAACTCCGCGATAAAAAATTCGATAATTTAATACTAACTCTCTCATCATTTACCAAATCCTTTTTGTAAAATAAATCAAATTAACTAAAAAGGTCACTAAAATAAGAAATTTTAAGAAAACTCTACCACTATAATAACTTTTCCAATGTAACCTCCTTAGTGCTTTTGACAATAAAAACTTTTTTAATGTAACCTTATGGCGTTTGACATAATTGACAATTACGCATATATATAGTACTATATATGTGTGCGTGTCAAATATATGGTAGTGAGTGTAATGTACTTTTTTATGCGTACTTTCACTAAAAACTATTATCATTTCTTCTCTATATAAACGATAAGTGTGCAATTTTCGTAAATTGTGTATTGACATTTTTAAAACTGCCTCATTGGTCTCGTGGTTAGCATGTTCGACTATAGACATGAGGTCCTAGGTTCGAGTCCCGGGTCGGACCAATTCAATTAATATAGAGTTTTCTATTAAGATTTACTCGAAGTTGGGAAGTTGGCGGTGTGATCCATCGATGTGCCTCGGAGAGCACGTTGTGCCGTCGGTTCCGCGCCTGATCTCTCCTTTCGTGTCGGACTCCCATCAAATCGGACTATGAGAGTGAAGGAATGCACTTGTGTACTATGCCTGCCAATCCACAGTGGAGCAGCGTGGTGGGTCTATGCTCGAAAAACCCTCTCTCATATGAGTGAGGGGGCCTTACATTTTTAAATTCGTTATATCTTTTGAATGGCATGTCCGATTTTAATAATTTTAAAAGTGTTTTACAGATCTCGAAACGGTATTTAATAAAATATTGTTTAGTAGGATGAGGATTAATACAGAGGTATGAATAATATGGTTTGATTATTGCCGGCACTTATGTAGTTACAGTGGCGTAACTACAGTAGTTGGACATATGATATCCTGGACTTCTTTATAGATATTAATATGTTCTATAATATTGTAGAACATTTTTTGTTCTATCATCAATAGTTTCCGTAGCGCACGCGATAACAGAGTTTTTGTTTCACACCATGGGCTACATTAATGCTATTTATCATAACATATAGATAACCAAAAACTGAAGAATTATCATTTTTCAATTTCCAGCTGAGTACGCCTTTTATTGGTTCTGTATCATAAGTGGTTGTGCATTCGACGTCATCCTGCCATCGCTAATAGCGGCAAATCGAATTGCGTCCATAATGACAGATGGGCACGACCCGCTCGCCGGAGCGATGACAAATTTGCGATATTACATGCGGATTAATGTCCGTGCACCATTTTTTAGGGTTAAATTGTCTTTTCAGATCACCCTAGCGGCATACATCCATCTCCCAATCAAAAAACAATCCTATTTCAATGGTTTAAAGCCCATATTACATTGATATAACGGTACAGTTGTTTTCTATTGTTTCGACGTAGATGTTGAGATCGCAAAGGGTGATTCCCTCAAGCTAGATGGCATCCGTACGATGGTTATCATAATCCCTCCATTGACATGATGTGATGACACATGTCGTGCAGTCGTGTTCTAAAATTTCGCTTTGAAAAATCCGTATCAATTTGCCGACTCGGCAACAGCTATGTTAACCTTATTTCTAAAGGAATAAGAGCGAAAATAATATTTATTGAGGGTAGTTGTAAATATGCGAGCCCTGGGAAGACATAGCGTGGACAGTTCACAATGCGAAACGCTGTTTGTATATGAAGATCGTTGTTTGTGTTTGGTCTTACGTTATTTCGATCTATTTGTTTAGTTAGTGTCAAGTGCTTGTATATCTGTTCTGTTAATAGCTAAATGCAAGCATGCGTCACTGTGGATCAATCTGTTGTTTATAATCTTAGAAACTCCAGTTTAGGTAACAAAATCCGAACAAAAACCAGTATGAAAGTTTTTGCTACTAAAAAAAGACCAAAAATGTTTATAATTTTGTTTTTAACGAGCGGTTTTAGTATAAATAGGAAACACAGACGCACTCATCCAAAAGATCTCTAAAAGTTATCACGTGTTACTTGAAATTTATCAAAGTTATAAGCAACAGCTGATTGTCAAATAACTTATATTAACCTCATACATACGTACATAGCGTCACGCCTCACTTCCATAGGGGTAGGCAGAGACCACGTTCTTCCACTTGCCACGATCCTTGCATATCTCCTTCGCTTCTTTCCTTCTCATTAAACCTTTCATACAAGTACGTCGGTTTAGAGTACTCTTGACCTGGCCGTTATTTAAAATGTCCTGGATTTGGTCCAGGAACGTTCGCCTTGGTCTTCCCCTTCCAACTTTCGCATTCACTCTTGACTCATAAATCCTTTTTGTCAGTCTCCTTTCATTCATTCTCTCTACATGCCCAAACCATCTAAGCATACCTTTCTCAATTTTAGTCACTACGTCTTCTTTTATACCACAACGTTCTCTTATCACACTATTTCTTACTTTGTCACTTAGTTTTAATCCACACATACTTCTCAACGCTCTCATCTCTACCGCATTTGTTTTACTTATGTGTTATATTCTTCTGCCATACCCAACTTTCACTACCATACATAAGTGTTGGCACCAACACTACTGTATGCACTGCACTGCTACTCCTTGTACTCCTGCATGCACATTGTATATATTTAGGGCAATCGTTGAATCGATTATTGAGCACTTTAAAACAGTAGATTAATTTAAAACTTTGTTAAGGACCGATGTTAATACATTAATAAAAATAATGGACAATTCTCTTATTAATCTTTACCAAAATTTTCAAGTTACTCTTCCAAGCCGCATGTACTATTATTATGATAGCTTTAGATAAAAAATGAGAATAACAGTTAATCGAACAGTTACAGAAGAAAAAAATAATAATTTAAAAGCGTGGTGTGGTGTTACAATCATTGAAATCCTACGCTTTTTAACCGACTTCAAAAAAAAGGAGGAGATTATCAATTCGTCTGTAATTGTTACCTATATATTTCGACTGGGTGAACCGATCTTAATGATTTTTTTATGTGAAAAGTGGTGCTTGCGGTAGGGTTCCACTTTTTTTGGTTCAGTTCTGATGATGACATCCATGAAATAACTATATGTCTTAAATTTGCATTAAGCATGTGCTCAACAAATGTACGAATAACTCAAGATCACGCCAACCGCTTTTGATAATTCTGTTATTATTGGAGAGGATATATTTCAAGGGTTGTTTGATGATAGTTTGATTAAGTTTTCATCATGGGATCAATGACAAAGTAACGGAACTCTTAAATTTTTAGGAGCAAATTAAGGATACTCGGCAGAATCTTTTATAACCTATCCGGATATTTGAGTCACCTATCGTAAAGTAGTTATAGTCAAATAATTGTCGTAGTTAAATGTGACTATTAATGAAACTCCTCAACGGCTTACAGTAAGGGTGCGATTTGTGGCAGAAGAACTGTCTGTAATCAAATTGTAATGAGCTTACGTTTGTTGCTGCATTGCAATAATTACTAAAAGTGTATTATGTGTGAAGCGAAGGTAGCCGAGTGGGGGGGGGGAGACTTTTGCGTATTAGTGATGAGCTTGACTACCATATGAAAGACTGTTGGTAGAGTAACTGACCTGCAACGTATATTTGTTGTTTTAGATTCACTAAAAATAAAAAGATAAATAAATACCTATAAACGCTTAAAAATGACGTTTAATTTTTCGATTAGTTTCGAAATGAAACGTCGTTCCCATACATTTTTTGAGCGTTAGCAATCTTCTAAAGTAACGTTGTCTAGTGGCCCAGAACAAATTATTCCAAACAAATAAATAGGTTCAAAAAAATAAGGTATAATAAAATAAGATTATTTTTTGCTAAAATTTTTATTTATTAAACTATAATACGAGTATATATATATATCGATCCCTCACGAGTTTCTATACAAAACAGTTGAAACGATTGCTTGGCAAATATTAGCGGTGATTAAAAATCGTCAACAAAAGAGCCAAGAATAATTCCGATAATATATCGGTACCCTACGCAATTAAGATGTAAGTAAAAACGGGCCAAAATGCAGAATCATAGGAAATTATAGGATTCCAAACATTGCACAAAAGGACCCCTCTCATCGGCTCTATGCGATACTAATGGGGACAAATTTTAATATGGGGTGCACTGCTTTTAAACAATTAGTCAAAAATGGACAAAAAAAGTCATGCAATCGATTGGAATTAATAAAAATTAGACTTTTTTTTAGAACTTTTCATGGGGAATAATTCTGTTCTACATGATTTTTGCGGAAGTTTAACCGTTTACACAGCGCACGCAGCGGAAGCTGTCAAAAGAAAAAGTAACCCATTTTGAATCAATCTTAATTGATGCACCGCTCCTATTAGTCTTAGCGTGATGATATATAGTCTATAATCTTCCTCGATAAATGGGCTATCTTACAAAGAAAGATATTTTAAAATTGCACCAGTAGTTTCTGAGATTTATGTGTTCAAACAAACAAACTCTTCAGCTTTTATAACATGGGTACGACGATGTATTGAATTTAGTAAGACACTTTTCTTTTGACATTTCAAACAGACATTTTATTCATGTTACATTAAACAATAATAACTTCATTCGTAAAATAGTTCTTTCAACTATTTTAATAACAATTTACAAAACCTGTCTTAGTTTAATTTTATTTTCTAACAAGCGTAATAATTAAAGTAACGGTACAATGTTTTTTTTTAATATTTCGATTATTTAGAGTGACTAAAAAAATGTTATATAGGTACCATGTAATACCATCTCACTCCTTACCATGGAAGATATAGGTACATACTAAACTATTATGGTTTAATAAGCAAAAACTCTGTTTTATATACAAAAAGGGTTATCTACCTACATCCACAATAGTTGTTTATACGTTACAACGAGATTTTGCGGCCAATAACGAATTACACAACCCTACAACTCAACTGGAAAAGGCCCTCGAAACAGGTACACTCGCCTTTTGTATGAAAATTATAAGAAAAGCTACTCGATCGTGAAAAGCCAAGCATTCTGAGTGGTTCAGCCATGAGAGTTACATGGACGAAAAAAAATTGCGAAAATAATCGTACGCAAAAAACCCTCGCGACAAATGAACATCGGGGCCTCGAGAGGTCATTAAAACGGAGCTCGATCTAAAAATGAGGGGGGACCAAGAGGGGGGGACTTTTGAGAACTCAGTAATTGGACCGGGGAGGGTCTCAAATCACATTCGAACCAGCAGAAGCGGAAAGGCCCAACCGAGTATAATTAACAACAAATATAGGTAAGCATGGCACAACTAACTATCCATTATTTATTAAGATACATAAAACTCACTGGTTTTTTTGACGTGAATTTCGACTCGATAAGGACCAATTTTCGTTATACGTTACACGAGGTACTTATGTATTGTATGTCTAAGTTCTGTTGGGGCATTACTGTATTCAAAATACTTATCTATATATATAAAAGAGATATCCAGGTATCTATTGACTCATCACGATTTCTCTGGAATCATAAGGCGTAGAGACTTGAAATTTGGTAGGAATATTTCTTTTGCCTAGGAGAGGTCTGCTAAGAACGGATTTCGCGAAATTCCACCCGTAAGGGGGGTGTGGGTGGTTGCATAGCAAATTTTGCAGCACAAATCTTATTTGTAAAACAATTTGCCTAAATTAATGAAAATGCTACCCAAAAAACCTTCCACGTACACGAAGTCGCGGGTTCTGCTAGTATGTATACAGATAAATTGAAAATAATAATTATATTGTGGAATATAACAAAATATAAGCAAAAAGATTGTCTGAGATTTACTGTGATCTCATTTGATTATATCAAATCAAAATATTCTTTATTCAAGTAGGCTTGAAAATCACTTTTGAATCATCAGTAGTTTGTCAATTGGAAATAAATGTACCAATGGTTCGGAAAGTTGATTCCGCTGAGAAGAAAACGACAAGAAACTCAACGGTTACTCCCTTAAGCATAGTTCTTCTACGTTACAAGGTGTTTAGCTTTCGTGTGCAACTGGAAACAAGTCCAAACATCTTTATCACTTAAATAATCTTCGTATTATAATATTCTTTTTGTAATAGGACGTTTTTAACGTTTCTTAAAACTATGTGGAGGCAAACTCAAAAGTGATTCGGGTCATGCAAAAACCTATCAGCAATTAAAAATATACCAAATCTAAATTACCAATGTATTGTCTATTCATGTGAAAATATAATTAACCCAAAAGTTTATCTGTAAATGAATTGCTTTAGTAATAAGACCACTTTTCTCATCTATTTTTTCATATTCCCTGTAAATATGTTATTTTTTTGTGTGCAATAAAGATCAGTTTGAGTTATTAAATACAAGCAATAACACTCCAACTGCCTCATTGGTCTAGTGGTTAGCATGTTCGACTACAGACTTGAGGCCTTAGGTTAAAGTCCCGGGTCGGCCAATTCGAAATCAATACTGAGTTTTCTATTAAGATTTTCTCAATATCTGCCCGAGGTAGGCAAGTTGGCGATGTGATCCACCCCCGTGCCTCGAAGAGTTCGTATAGCCGTCGGTCCTGCGCCTGATCTCTTTCCGCGAGTGTAGGATTGTCTTCACGTCCGACTGTGAGAGTGAAGGAATAGAGGGTACACTTGTACTTGTGTACTATGTCTGCCAATTCGCAGTGGAACAGCGTGGTGGCTCTATGCTCTAAAAACCCTCTCTCATATGAGTGAGGAGGCCTGTACCCAGCAGTGGGACGTTAATGGGCTACTTCTTACCTTTTTTTAATAACATTCATACTTGTATATGGGTGAATCGAATTTAACATTTCAAACACACGTCGGGCAATTTTGCGGAGCGAGCAATTACTCAAACAATAAACCTTTTTAAATATTTAAAGTTGAAAAAACCAAGTTTTTATGGGAAAAGTTCGCTTGTTTAGCAACTGCGGTAATGGTGTGTTGTGTTTTCCATCGTATTTACAACGTTAAGCGCATTTTTTTCCCTCCGCTTAGGTAATTGAGTATTTTGTGTGTAAACGTAGGGAGCCGATAAACGCTAGAGTAATTTCAGTTTTACTGTAAAAATATTATTCTGTATTTGCGAGCTTTGTGTTTTGAAAACAAGCTAGCAATTTAGATACAGTAACCCGCTTAAGGTGAATTCCACTTTGTATTTATTTAACGTTGACATGAAATGATATATTCGCTGAATATGTTATTCTACAATTCTTTATAAGCTTACTCTACGTTTCTTATCTGCAAATGTAATACAATTTTTTTTATAAAATTATTCAAATAAACAATCCATAACGGCCTTGCGTTATGAATTGTATGGACCCGCCTGAATTCTTGTAAAGATAGCCGCGTGATTGAATCCTGGGCAGGGACTTTAACATGTTTTATGGAGAAAGAAACCTTTTTTTTATAATTCGTCGTCATCGTCGTCGTCGCTTCAACAGATGGACGTCCACTGCTGGACATACGTCTCACGAAATAATGCGCACAAGGCCCGATCTTGCGCCGCCTGGCTTCAGCAGCTATTGGGGACCCTCCTTATATCGTCGGTCCACCTTGTGGTGGGGTCTTCCTACACTGCGTCGTCCGGTGCGGGGTTGCCATTCCAGCACCTTCAGGCCCCAACGTCCATCGATTCGTCGGACTATGTGTCCCGCCCATTGCCACTTCAAGTTCGCGATTCGTAGGGCTTTGTCGGTGACTTTGGTTCTACTACGGATCTCCTCATTTATGCATTGATCGCGTAGAGAAACTCCGAGTATAACCCTCTCCATCACACGCTAAGTGACTCTGAGCTTTCATATGAGGCCCATAGTCAGCGACCACGTTACCGATCCGAAGGTAAGCACTGGCAACACGCACTGTTCGAAGACTGCACTGAGGGATATTGGACGAAAACACCTTCCGGAGTTTCCCGAACGCTGCCCAACCGAGTTGAATTCGGCATTTTTATAATTACGACAGACCAATAGTCCAGATCATGGACACCTGCAGCATCCGGGGAACTGCTTTGCCGGCCCAGAAGGTGAGAGTTCATTTGCCCTTTAAACAGTTGTATGTTGTAGTCTTGCGGGAACAAAGCTGATGGAAGTTGGTTCCAGATTTTCCAGGAAAGCAGGAAAGCGGTTCGACTAAACCTCGTCGCTAAGTTAAATGTGATCAATACGGTTGACTGTATGAGAAAAAAGTTCGAACAAAAGTTATAGAGAATTTTTTATTCTACAACTTTTATAATAGGTGCAAATCCCATTTAAGCAATAGAATGAGAAAAATTCACGAAAAACCGACATATATACCGATATTTACGACCTCTGACCTTCAATATCTTAAGACGCGAACACTATAGTACTAAAACGCCTATTATAACTGGGCTGTCAGAGTATAGTCGTTAAAGAGTGCCATTTATTAAGAGTATAAAAGGGTTATGAGCTTATAATGTGGAACTGAGCTATAAACCACTGTTTCTTATAAGTGAAGAGGCATGTATCCAGCAATGGGACTTTGATATGCTGCTACTTTAAGTAACTTCACTGAAGTAAGCAGCCAATATATCCTACTCATTAATTGCTTATCTATTTATGAAAAAACGATTAAAGATTTCACGCAAAAATAATGTCTGTTTAAATATATATACATAATGACAGTTCACTGCGTATATATATTAGAAAACTTGTTGTACGTACATAAAAACATTGACTCTTTTAATAAAAAGAATGAATGTACATCATATAACTTACGAAACCAGAACAAACTTGTTATAAATTCTAGGAGGCTGCATAAGATTAACAACTCATTTAAGGGTAACTGTATACGTTTCTATAATAAACTCCCACAAGACGTTTTAGAGATGTCAATTAATAAATTCAACGTCTTTGTTAAAAGAAAGTTGAAAGAAAAATCGTATTATAAGTTGCAAGATTATCTAGACGATAGAAACGCGTAGATGTGAACGAGTTGCTCTAATCTGAATTAAAATATAATAAATTAATATGATATTGTAATGATAAGAAACAAAAACAAAAAAATACCCGATTGAGTTTGTTGTGGGTTCTTCTCTGATCGGGGCGTGAAGGAACCCTCGTAACTTTAGATTTACGCCGTTCTTGAGTACCATCATCAGACGTATATTAGAACCAGAGTGTGGATTGCTGGTTAGTATTTATTTATTTATTTAAAAATAAAATACATTAATTACAACAAAATCAGATAAGTTAACGGTGTCGCAAAAACCCTTGCGGGTTTGTCTGTTCACCGGGGTGAATCGTTCAGCGCTCGAACTCATTGTTGGTATCGTAACTAAAACAAGTGACTGACGTAAAACAAGTATGTAATATTATGTGGAACGCTGGTGCCATCTGTGTATCGGCGTGGGGGCAGAGTGAATAAGTGGCAGTCCGGCGCGTCTTTCGGCAGTTCTCGAGCGGCGGTCGGCCGGAGTGGTCGACTATTGAAACTGTCGCGTTCCTAGCTATTATTGTTAATGAGTTTGTGTAAATTGATATCGGGAACATTAAGCGATTGAACATTATAATCCGAGTTAATTAACAAATTGTTTGATTGCACCAACATTACCCACGAACGCCCACAGAATAAGAAATTAAAAAATGCATCCTATTAATGACAATGTCGGCGGAGAACCCTACGCCCCTGTGCTTTATGCTTCTCCGTTCTCTCTTATTCTCCGACATATATATAATTTGACGACTCAAGAGTGCTGTAATATGCCTACTTGAATAAAGATATTTTTGATTTGATTATATCAACTTCCCAACTTTACAAGAACGAGCGTGATGACTCAGTCTTATTCAATACCCACAAAACAAAGTGCACAATTGAACTTTAAATAGTTTTAACATTAAAAACGAAAAAAGAAATAAATATATTCGATCCACAACGATGACTCGCCTTAATATCCACGTTGCATTGGAAAAACGAGTCGCATGTTTACTTTAGCGTGACCCAATATGAACATTTTACACTAATAAGACCGCAAGTCATCGATTCTCGGAAACAAAAAAGCTTGACGTCCAAACAAGGCATCTATTAGACCACACAGAGACAAAGGCATGAAAAAGGTGGTCAGAAAAAAAATTAAGACACGGGAATCACGTCACCACATTATGTTAATAGGTCCAAGATGTGACAACATCGGACGTAATCCGCTTTGTCCGATGGCCACATTAAACCAGAGCCGGTCCATTGGGAATCGTTCCTTTGATTTTCGATTCGATGAAAATTTATACGTCGTGTGAGTGGTCACATAATAAATGTATAGGAAAATAACTGATCCCATCAAAGAAATATTCATCTGAAACGACACAAGGCGGCACGGTTTTGCGAGTGTTAATTCTTTCATCCAAATGCTACTCTTTGAATGCCTTATTGGTGCAGTGGTCAGCATGTATGGCTACACATATGAGGGTCTGAGTTTTCTATTAAGATTTTGTCAATATTTCGGTGTGCTCCATCCACGTGTCACATAGAGCACGTTAAGCCTGAGTCCTGCGTCTGATATCTCTCCGGTGGTGTCGGATTCCCGTCACATCGGACTATGAGAGTGAATTAATAGAGAATACACTTGTATACACTGCATTGGTCTAGTGGTTACCATGTTCGAGTACAGACATGAGGACCTGGGTTTAAGTCCCGAGTCGGGCCAATTCGAAAATCAATATTGAGTTTTCTATTAATATATTCTTAATATTTGCCCAAAGTTGGGAAGTTGGCGGTGTGACCCACCTCCGTGCCTAGCAGCACACGTTAAGCCGTTGGTCCTGCGCCTGATATCTCTCCGGTCGTGTCGGATTCCCGTCACATCGGACTATGAGAGTGAAGGAATAGACAGTGCACTTGTGTATTATGCCTACCAATCCGCAGTGAAGCAGCGTGCTGGGTCTATGCTCTAAAAACCCTCTCTCCTACTAACCTTTTTTATATATATTGAATATCCAGTCAAGTTCAAATACATTTTTGAATTGAAACTTCTTTAGGCGCATGAGGGTACATTTTTACGGATGAAACGCGTGAATAGCGTCACAAATATATGCAGCGTATGCTAATTCGTTTGAAGGTTTGGTAGTTTTAATATTTACAAATAACATGTGGCATTTTAATTTGATACTCGTCATTTAATCAAATACTATTTTTTATTCAAAAACAAAAATTTAATCAATAATTTCTGATATTAATAAAAAACGAGTGGCATTTTTATTCATAATTCGTCATTTGAGATATCAATATATTATTTATATTAATTTTCGACGCTTCTAATATTTTCTAATTACGCTCCGTCTAAGTCTCGGAAATTTAAAGTTTTATATTTGTACAAAAAAATTATTTTGCCAAAGAAGTTTCACTTCTGACATGTGTACTTTGCACTTTTAATTTTTAACTTATTGATAACACTTGATCTCAAAGGAGTAAAAAAAAAGGTTAAACAATTTTATTATGAATTAATATTTAATCTTTTTTATTATTTTAAAGTAACTAGAAGTTCTTTAATACCAATTTCTGGTGATAAATCATATCCTAAACTATCTAGATCAAATTTCTCAAGTTCATACGTTCAAAAATTAATGAAATTCAATTGATAGTTGATATGTAGACATTAAGTGTGGATGACAGTTATTCACCTAACATATTTATACTTGTGTGGATAAATAAAAANCATATGAGGGTCTGAGTTTTCTATTAAGATTTTGTCAATATTTCGGTGTGCTCCATCCACGTGTCACATAGAGCACGTTAAGCCTGAGTCCTGCGTCTGATATCTCTCCGGTGGTGTCGGATTCCCGTCACATCGGACTATGAGAGTGAATTAATAGAGAATACACTTGTATACACTGCATTGGTCTAGTGGTTACCATGTTCGAGTACAGACATGAGGACCTGGGTTTAAGTCCCGAGTCGGGCCAATTCGAAAATCAATATTGAGTTTTCTTTTAAGATATTCTCAATATTTGCCCAAAGTTGGGAAGTTGGCGGTGTGATCCACCTCCGTGCCTCGCTGAACAACGTTAAGCTTGTTGGTCCTGTGCCTGATCTTTCTCCGGTCGTGTCGGATTTCCGTTACATCGGACTATGAGATTGAAGGAATAGACAGTGCACTTATGTATTATGCCTGCCAATCCGCAGTGAAGCAGCGTGCTGGGTCTATGCTCTAAAAACACTCTCTTTTACTTACCTTTTTTATATATATTAAATATCGACTCAAGTTCAAATACATTTTTGAATTGAAACTTCCTTAGGCGCATGAGGGTATAATTTTAACGGCTGAAACGCGTGAATAACTTATTCATTTAATCATTTAATATACTATTTTATTATTCAAAAACAAAAATTTAATTACTAATTTCTGATATTAACAAAAAACAAGTGGCATTTTTATTCATAATTCATCATTTGAGATATCAATATATTATTTATATTAATTTTCGACGCTTCTAATATTTTCTAATTACGCTCCGTCTAAGTCTCGAAAATTTAAAGTTTTATATTTGTACAAAAGAATTAGTTTGCCAAAGAAGTTTCACTTCTGACATGTGTACTTTGCACTTTTAATTTTTAACTTATTGATAACACTTGATCTCAAAGGAGTAAAAAAAAGGGAAACAATTTTATAATGAATTAATATTTAACCTTTTTTATTATGTTAAAGTAACTAGCAGTTTTTTAATACCAATTTCTGGTGATAAATCAAATCCTAAACTATCTAGATCAAATTTCTCAAGCTCATACGTTCAAAAATTAATGAAATTCAATTGATAGCTGATATATTCACATTAAGTGTGGATGACAGTTATTCACCTAACATATTTATACTTGTATGGATAAATAAAAAAAAAGTATTTAGTCATGATTAAGAGATATAGAGAAAGTGTGAGCTAATAGTGAGTTTGACGGCCTAATAATGAGTTTGACGGCCTCGCTGGTGCAGTGGTGCGAGTATTCGCTTTGCTAGCGGAGGTCCCGGGTTCGATCCCCGGTAGGACGAATTTAGGAAATTGTTTTTTCTAATTTGTCTGAGTCTGAACTGGTGGGAGGCTTCGGCCGTGGCTAGTTACCACCCTACTTGCAAAAACGTACCGCCAAACAAAGAGATTTGTGTAGAAGCCGTAAGGAGTATATCGCCTCTTAACAGATTAGCGCGCTTCCATCTTAGACTGTATCATCACTTACCATCAGGTGAGATCACAGTCAAGCGCTAATCTGTCAGCAATAAAAAAAAAATGATTTTCCTTATAAACTACATATTCTATAACCTTAAACAAAATATTTATTTATAACAAACAGCTCATAATGAAATAAGAATAAATTTTTCTTTCTATCTCTCTTTCTTTTAAATGTATGCGAATCTGAATTATCATTTTCTTGCCCTTATCCCACTAGGTAGGGTCGGCACTTCATGATTCCTTTCGCCACTTAATTCTTCATTCACTCCCTTTACACACATATCCTCTTTCACAGTTCATCCACACTTTTTTGGTCGCCCTCTCCCGGCCCTGCCACTTACCATCATATTTAGGACCCTCTTGCATACATGCCAGGATAGCCTTCCTCTCCTTCACTTCTCGGTCACTGGTGCTACTTTCTCACTTTCTCTAAATAAGTAAGTAAAGTAAGTAGCAGCCCATTAACGTCCCAGTGCTGGGCACAGGCCTCCTCACTCCGAGGAGCGAGGGTTTTTAGANCTTTCATACAGTTCATCCAAATTTTTTTTGTTCGCCCTCTCCCGGCCTTTCCGCTTACCATCTTATTTAGGACCCTCTTGCATACATGTCCATGCCAGGATAGCCTTCCACTCCTTCACTTCTCGGTCACTGGTGCTACTTTCACACTTTCTCTAAATAAGTAAGTAAAGTAAGTAGCAGTCCATTAACGTCCCACTGCTGGGCACAGGCCTCCTCACTCCGAGGAGCGTGGGTTTTTAGAGCATAGACCCACCACGCTGCTCCACTGCGGATTGGCAGGCACAGTACACAAGTGCACTCTCTATTCCTTCACTCTCGTAGTCCGATGTGACGGGAATCCTACACGACCGGAGAGAGATCAGGCGCAGGACCGACGGCTTAACGTGCTCCCCGAAGCACGGGAGTGGATCACACCGCCAACTTCCCAACTTTGGGCAAATATTGAAAAAATCTTAATAGAAAACTCAATATTGATTTTTGAATAGGCCTGACCTGACACTCGAACGCGATCAATGAGGCAGTTTGTCTTGTCTCTAATATACTCATTTCTAATCTTATCTAATTTCGTCACTCCACACATCCATCTCAACATTCGCATCTCCGCTGCATGCAATTTCCTTTCATTCTCCCTTTTGGTGGCCCAGCACACTGATCCATACAGGATGACAGGTCTTACGATCGTCTTATAAATTTTCCCCTTAAGCTTAAGGGGCATTCTGGCATCGCAAATCGTTCCCGAGACCTACACTTCATCCAACCTGCATTTATCCTGCTAGTAACATCTCGGTCATTGCCGTCGTCGTTTTGGAAGATAGAGCCGAGGTAGCAAACTCGAAGGGCTACACCATCTAAGACAATCATGCGAATTTGAATGATATAACAATTAAACAAGCTAGTTTATTTTTCTAGTCAAATACATATTTAATAACATAATCAGAAGCCTAATCTGGAAAGACTACATGTTCAAATAACTGAAGCTGATAAACACTGATAATGCATTCAATTTATTAACATAGTAGGATAATCTAAAACTGGTCTCATCAAGTAAATAATCTCTCATGTGACACCGAGTATATTAATTATAACGCTTGTCTAAGATATTTCATAAAAGCCATCATGGAGGAATTGAAATAGATAATGATTATGGAAAAAAGAAAGAGGACAGCCCACTAGATACATAAATTATTAAATATATTAAAGTTAATTATTACAATGAACCTGTCAAGCCAGCAAACAGCATAAAAAATAGTGAAAAGTGCGTGCGTACAAACCACACACTTTAGAAGTGAAACTTCTTTGTTAAACCAATTTTTAGGTCTTGTTTATATTTACACAAATGTAAAACTTTAGATTTCCGAGACTTAGAGGGAGGGAAAAAGGAAGATATGTTAGGAATTTGATGAATTTGAAAGTGTCGAAAGTTAATACAAATAATTTATACATATATCAAAGTGACTAAGTTTTTTGTTTATTAATTTAAAAGTAAGAAAAAACAATTTATTATAAAATGATAAATGACTAGTGGCAAATTAAAATGTTGTTTGTAATTATTGAAACTACCTTCAAACGAATTAGCATAAAAGATGCCGCACATCTTTGTGACATCACACGTTTCATCCGTAAAAAAAATTCCCTCATGCGCCTAAAGAAATTTCACTTAAATAATGTACTTATTTTTTTTTGCTGACACAGTCTAAGATAGAAGTTCGCTACCCTGGTAAGAGACAATTAACCTCTTATGGTTTCTACACAGCATTGTACCGGAAACAAATCTCTTGTTTGGTGGTACATCTGAGCTCGTGAGTAGCAGTCCATTAACGTCCCACTGCTGGGCACGGACCTCCTCACTCATAGGAGAGAAGGTTTTTAGAGCATAGACCCACCATGCTACTCCACTGCGGATTGGCAGGCATAGTACACAAGTGCACTCTCTATTCATTCACTCTCATAGTCCAATGTGACGGTGATCAGGCGCAGGACCGACGGCTTAACGTGCTCTCCGAGGCACGGGGATGGATCACACCGCCAACTTCCCAAATTCGGGCAAATATTGAGAAAGTCTTAATAGAAAACTCAATATTGCTTTTTGAAGTGGCCCGACCCGGGACTCGAACCCAGGACCTCATGTCTGTAGTCGAACATGCTAACCACTAGACCAATGAGGCAGTTAGA